>JANHFX010027134.1:23394-86405 GCA_027560015.1 Chloroceryle amazona | reverse complement strand
AATATTTTAAATATATTATTGTGTATATGAAATATATAGTCGTGTCTACTACTAATTATTGCATATACCCATTAATATAATATATATTATATATATAATATATTAATCATAAATTAATACATACAACTAGTTTCACAAAACTTTGAATAAATGTACATTGTACTGTAGGCCTGGCATGATATATCAAGCTACTTGTTTATCCTCTGTGTGAAGGCAAGTCCAAATTCATACATGTTAATTATGGTATCAAAGAAGGAAGTTTAGGTTTACACTACCTATGAGTCTGGACTCCTGTGTGCACCTGTACTGTCAACAGTATAGGCCAGCCTACCATGAGATTCTTTTTTATTGGTCTGTCTTCATGACATAAAGTCCCTTCTAGAAGGGAGCTTGACATAACATGAAGGTGTAATTTTTAGTTAACTGAGGAGTTGAGTTGCCATTACAAAATAGAGGAAACACGATACTCAATTAACTTTCCACATCTCACTCTTGTTTCTGGGTGCCTGTAGAGTTCCACCTTTTTTTTTCACTAACAGCCCAGATGATTTTTCTCAGTACCTCCCAGTGTCACTGTAGCTACTGGACCTGTTGATGTCAGAATATACAAGTGTAATCTGTAAAATTCATTGTGCCTCTAAAGGGCTAACATATGAATGTTAGTATTTGAAAAGAGCTGATTTAGGAGGCATTAGAGGCTTCTCCCTGTGCTGGTTTTGGCAGGCGTAGCATTAATTTTCTTCACAGTAGCTACTATGGAGCTATGATTTGGAATTGTGCTGGAAACAGCACTGATAACATGGGGATGTTTACAACACTGACACAGAGTCAAGGCCCTTTTTACTTTTCACACTGCTCCAGCAGTAAGTAGGCTGGGGATGCACAAGAAGTCGGGAAGTGACATAGCTGAGATAGCTGACCCCAGCTGACCAAAGGAATATTCCATACCATACAATGTCATGCTTAGCATAAAAAGCTGGGGGAAGAAGAATTTTTCTATTCCCTAGTATCCATTATGTGTTATGGAGCCCTGCTTTCCTGGAGATGGCTGAACACCTGCCTGCTCCTGGGAAGTAGTGAATGAATTCCTTGTTTTGCTTTTCTTGTGTTTGTGGATTTACTTATCAACCTGTCTTTATCTCAACACACAAAAATTCTCACTTTTACTCTTCTGGTTATCTCCCCCATCCTATCAAGGGGGAGTGAGTGCGAGGCTGTGTGTGGCTTAAGTTGCCAGCTGGGATTTTACCATGACTGACACCCCCCCTTGTTGTTTTCGGGCTGGGTTTTTTTCTGTTGTTTTTTATTAACCTCTATGTGACTGTATCCTGCATATTATTGTAGAAGTGCAAGAACTGCATAATTAATTTTAATTACCTACTGATATGTAAAATGAGTAGGATGTGAATGAAAGATGAGAGGGGAGAGTCACATAACTACAACACTATAAAGGGAAACAGGACTTATAGTACTTTTCTGTTTGATTCTGTGTTCCTGCAGAACAAGAACTTGGCCATCAAAAGACTGATGGTTGTATACTGCTTCCACATCTTCACGTTAATGAGGGAGAATTGCGATCTTGCTCTAGAATTTTCTCCTTGTCACTGCTTCCTTTAGAACAACAAAAAAAAAATTAAAAATACTGACAGTCCTGTTACAAGTAGCGAAGCAAAAATTATTGGGGTGAATGATAATTGGTTTACAGAAAGGACAGAAATAATAGTGATGAGAAGTAAACAACACTGATCTGGGAAAATCTGCAAGTAAGATGTGAAAATATCACTATTCAGATTCAGATGAACTTGAATACATATTTATTTATTTATTTGTTTGCTTTCTTCTTTATTTCCCCTCATTTTGGAAACTAGAGTGTTTGGGAAAAAACTATTCATTTGTGTTATATAATTTTCATATTCTTGCTCAGGCAGTCTCTTCCAAATTAGAAAATCAATTCCCACTCTCAAGTACTCTACCCAGGTCTTATTTCTTACCATAATCATGGATGTCATCTAGCATCTTCTCAGCTTCTGTATGAGACAACCAGTTCAGTGTCACTAGTAGCCCTAATGAAATTATTTTTCATGCTAGAAAAAAAAAAAAAATTGTTTTGTTATAAAGCTGCAGCAAAAAATAGCAACACAATACAAAAATATGTAGGGGTCAGAAAAGCCTTCTAAAACGCTTCACTTCATAGGGAATTGCTATTTCATATGAAGTATTGGGCTATATTTCCTTCCAGAAAGGGACTGCAGAAATTTTCCAAGAACTTATAGACTCCTTCATTTCACTCACGTCTTATCTAATTATACTCCTTGGCTTAACTAGAACAATCCAAAACAAACAAACAAAAAATACAACAAAACAAAACAAACCAACCAAACGAATAAAAAAACACCCCAAACCAAACCTAAAATGTAATCAATACAAATGAAAATTCAAGGCCTGTTTATTGTATTTTAATTTATCATAGTTCAATAAGGTAGTAATTATTTTTAGTATAACTATTCTTTTTCTAATTTTAGCAAGAGAGTGTTTAATAAATATGCTTAATAGGGACCTAAAAGACTTGTTCACAGATAGGTCCTTGGCTACTTGCATCATGTTTGTTAATCCAGTTATTTTTGTGGTGAATGGCAGCCAGAAGGAAAAAGATTTCCTCTTCTTGTCTCTCTTTTACTCTGTCAGTTCTATTTCCATCTGTGCAATTTTATCATGTCCATTAATAAGCATAGTTCTACTCAAGCATATCACATCTTTGACATCTGCTGTTGCAAGAGTGTGGTTCAACGAGGTGACCTACAATAGAGTACAGAATGCATAGAGAAACCCTCAAAAAAACCTCCACATTATGCTGGGGAGGTTCCAGTTCACTGAAGGTTAGAAAATGTACAAGTTATTCATATTTTTACACACAAAAAAACCCACAAGCATCCCAAACCTATAAATTTCAGATAATCAAATGTACTGTCTGAAAAACTTGCAGATTAAAAAACTTCTGATCTTGGAAATTTAGATAGATGCTTTGTAAACAGTAAGCTTTCTAAGAAATACTTTGTTCTTATAAGGCACTAACTTTATGCAGACAAGTGTTCATTTCTAAATGGATCTGTCTTGTACCTCAGTTTGTCATAAAATCTGTCTGTTATACATGAAATTTTGCAGACTTATTCTCACACAGATCTGTATCTTCAGAAACATACAAAACTGCCAAAGTAGTCAGACCTATATTAAAAGTATAAGTGGACCATCCATAAGGGCCTAAAGAATCATTAAGGAATTATTCCTTGAAAAAAAAAGGTGTACAAGGCTCATGAATTGAACACAGCATGGATTCATTTTTGTGCTACAAAATGGATTGACAAGAATTTTGACACTCCTAAAAAAGGGATGTTAGTATTGAAGTCATCCATGAACAGTACAATATCTCTTTCTCAGAGCTGAAAGAGTGTGCAAACCTTCCATTTGAATGTAATGATGAGCCCAGTGACAAGATGACAATCATTTGAGCAGTTAGCAGCAATAGATGGATAGATAAGTCAGATTCCTTCAGCTGACAAAAGTTAAATATGCAGCCGTAATCAGTATTTTAGAGCAGTATCTCTAATTCGACACTGATGCAGAGAGGTTTCTATGCAGCTTTCTAAAAATAGACTTTGTTGTCACATTGGTGTGTATGCGTGTAAAACACGCTGTCACTCTCGCAACCTCTAGTCCTGACTCTTGATGGAGCTCTGTTTATTTTCAAGGCATTTATGAATAGAAGAAAGAATGCAAAAACCACACTTGCAGATTTGTCCTGAAGTGAAGTGTCAAATTCAATGTGCGTTGAACTGTCTTTTTCAGGAACATGAACAAGACAAAGCAACCAGCAGAAGAAACTCTAGCCTTTTGATGCTGGGTATGAAAAGGAAGAATCTTTTGCTACAGGCTTTTTATTACCTTGTTCTGAACCTGAAGTTCAGAGAAGGGTTTTAGAGCTAAGAGGGGAAGA
This sequence comes from Chloroceryle amazona, assembly GCA_027560015.1. Lineage (NCBI taxonomy): Eukaryota > Metazoa > Chordata > Aves > Coraciiformes > Cerylidae > Chloroceryle > Chloroceryle amazona. The sequence continues at coordinate 82,414 of JANHFX010027134.1, read as the reverse complement.
AAATTTTGTCTGCCTGAAGAACCTACGAACTTTGATAATGGTGGTATATTGCATCTCTTTAGGGAAAAAAGTCAAATATTTTTTGCTTAAGTAGCTAATATCAGTAGTTTTTAAAAGTTTAATGTCATAGTATTTTCAATTATTTACTGCTCCTATAGATGTACTAACAAGAGCTTTAAAGCTCCAGCATTAAGTCTAACAAGAACTGGATACAAATGTTGCTAGGCTGTCAAAGAAAAAATGTTGAATCTGTGATCTGAGCAACTGCATCAAAAATTGAGTGTAGCAGTGATACTTAATAAAAATGTATCTTATTCATATGCTGAATTAAACAACACTGATTCAGAATATTAAAGTCTTAGAACTGTTCAATGTTAGTTTCAGTCTTGGGATTAGATCTGCTGCATGATGAATATCATAGCACAAAACAGCACTTTTCATATACAGGAGTGACTCAACTCGAACTTGTCTGAAAGTTTGGGGTTCAAGAATGAAATGTAGCTACACGGGTGACTTAAGAATTTCAGATATCACAATAAACTGCCTTTGAGCATCTAGTGACCAATAAAGACAAAATAAAACAGAAAAAAGCGAAGAATTTCTGAAGAGACAAAGATAGTGAAAATTATCAAACAAATTCTAATTACAAATGTTTGACTTTTTGATAACATTTTATTTTTCAAAATAAAAAATAAATTAAAAATATGTAAAATAGCTTTTTATTTCCAAAGTCATGTCAAAGGACAAGCACAAAGCATCAAGATGCCACTTGTGATTACATTTTCAGCAAATGTGAAAGCATTGTTAATGTAAAGCAAGACTTGATACTTTTTAAATGAACTATTTTTCTTGGAGACAAAATCCAGGAAAACATGCTGTTATGGTAAAAACACATAGCCTTTCACCGTCCTCTCATTGATAGAGAACAAAGCAGACACATTGATGTCACGTCTCAGGTGCAAAAATATGCTACAATTAATAGTATTTCTTGTGCATGCTAAAGAGGTTAACATTATGTAGTAGCCTGCCAGTTATAGTTTAATGGTATAAAGTTTAACAGTTTTATGTACAAAGGTGTTAGTTTTTTAAAAACCTGGTTATGTAAGCAGGTGCAGTGAAACCCTGTTGTAGAAGCAAATATATGATTAGTTACTGTCTGAAGACTCCAGCCAGGAAGTTTTGGGGTTGTTCTGATGACAACTTTTTATTAATATGAGGACATCAGAACCACTCAAATTATTTTAAACTCTAAACAATTATGCAAAAACTAGAACAAAAAGCCTTAAAAATTAAGAAACACAGAAATGTGGGTGAGAGAGAAAAAGTAATATTAAAGAAATTTCTGCATGAATTGGCCCTCTGGGTCCTTATTCACTGAGTCCTGTTCACTGGTACTGGCCTCAATTTAATAATCTTTTGTGTGCTCCTAGACGGTAATAAACTTTATCCAGAGTTATTCCTGGTGTTCCTGGAAAAAGTGTCCTTCTGTTACTCTGTAGGTATGTGCACTTGTATGACCTCCTGTTGTATCTCTCCCCTTTCTATCTGCCTTAACACTTCCAAAAGGTACCCTCACTTAAGCATTCTAATTTACTTTTTCTAAGGAGTTATATTCCCTCTGTTCATAAGGGTCTAAGAAAAACACAAAACCATATATATTTCTTAAAGCCTTTTAAAAGGATGAAATAATGAATACCCTAATCTGATTGGTGAAAAATGGGATAGAAACCCCTCAGAGAAGATTATTTGTGTGTTAAGGAAATGAAAAGCACAGATCACTCTAAATCACTGTATTTGAAAATGTATTGACCCTTTGCACCAGGGTCATGGACTGAAAACAGAAATATTAATTTATAGTGAAGTTCACAAGTATATTGAAAATATTAATGAAGCTGTATATAGCAATAAAGCATTAAATATTTTAAATAAAGTTGGTATTCAATCTTGTTTTAATCAAAAGATGTTCTGAACTTCCTTCCAAATCCATCAGTACACTCATCTGCTTTGAGCTGCCGTGTTTTTGCAAAATGACTGTAGTTTGTCAAAGATTCAGAAATTCTTGACACAGAATTACTGCCTCTTCAGTTTTCATTATGTGAACTAAATTTTTTGAAGTAAAACTTTTCAATCCAGTTCTGGAGTCTGAATTCAATATAATGTGTTCTCAAGGCAGGATCTTAGATGAAACAATAGAATCCCACTTCATCCACCCTCACAATGGTTCACACTAGCAGCTGAGAATCTGAAGCTGCAGTTGAACAAGACCCATAAGCATTTATAAAAATAGCCTTAGCATTAAAGTGATAAATTGCAGTAGCTAGTACAGCCTGCTTATGGATAACAATGCAGTCACTAGCAATTTTTAAGTTATTACAAACTTTTTCAACATCATACTTCTGGGGTTTTTTTGTGAGACATTTTTGTAATTTTAGAAAATAAAAAGAAGTGATGACCCTCTTTATGGAGCTAGAAATCTAAATGTGTCTTTGGTACTTCTCTGAGGATTTCAGTGTAAAAAGAACAAGCAAATGTTGTGCAACAATATAGGTGTGCAAAGACAGGAGAACACTAGAAAGAACTTTTGTTTTGAGAATAGCTTTAGCTGAAGAAAGGCTCGTTCTTTTAATGCAGAATGGCAGATACTTGAAAGGGAAATTAGAAGGCTAATGTTCTTCAAGGGGGGTGGAATTTCCATTACCTGAGTGAACATCTCTGTATCTTCTCCTGTAACTGTGTAGTTAAATAGAACTGGAATGCTAGAATAGAATTGGCTAGCTAATAAAAAGGTCTGGTGTGCTATTGATAGGTACCAGTGTAATTTGTACTCAAGAATAGCTCTGTTAGTCACTTAAAAAGCCAGGAAAAATGAAGAAGAAATAAACTTCTGTAATTTTCTTGAATTTTAGGTACCCTTGTTGGTCTGATCTCATAGATGCAAATTCTCTCTGGAACAAACTAGTGCCAAATTTATGAACAGTACTTGTCAACATCCTGTATGAACAATGAATAATAACAGATGGTTATAGTTTCTGTGTGATCTGTTTGTTGTTTTATAGTGGAATTTTTCTGTAAATGTTTTGTCTTAAGAAACAGGTACTATTATTTCTGAAATGTGGCCACTGCTTAAATTGCCTCATTTTTCCTGAAATAAAGTGAAAATCCAGGTGTTAAATTATATTCACACTTGTTGAAGTAATCACAATAAATTATGAGTATTATACCATAAAAATGTTCAAATGGCTGGAACACTTCTCCTATGAAGAAGGCTGAGAGAGTGGGCATTGTTCAGCCTGGAGAAGAGAAGGCTCCAGGGAGACCTTATTGTGGCCTTTAATACTTAAAGGGAGCTTTAAGAAAGATGGGGAGAATCTTTTTAGCAGGGCCTCTTGTGATAGACAAGGCATAATGGTTTTAAACTAAAAGAAGGTAGATTCAGAACAGATATAAGGAAGAATTTTTTTACAATGAGGATGGTGAAACACTGGCAGCAGTTGCGCAGAGAGGTGGTAGAACCCATGTCCCTGGAAACATTCAAAGTGAGGTTGGACAGGTCTCTAAACAACCTAATCTAGTTTCAGATGTCCCGGCTCACTTCAAGGGTGTTGGACTAGATGACCTTTAAAGGTCCATTCCAACTAAAATTGTTCAATGATTCTATAATTCTATAATTCCAAAATGCTGCTCTGAAGATCAGCTTTCAAGTTACTGCCCTGAGAAAAATGAAGTCTGGATGCTTAAGACCTAAGGGCATTCTCCAGAGAAGGTCACAGTCTGTCAGAGATGCAGTTAACCCTGTTCAACTAACAGGTCAAAAAAGAAATCCTTACTTCTATTGCTCCTGAAGATAACAATATTATGTGACACACAGTACCTCCTTTAAAACCAAATTGATTGACGTTAATTATATTTTAGTGTCTAATACTTTATTAATGAAGTCCTGAATTTAGACTGAATTATTTCTGTCAAGAATTAATACATACTTTAGTCTGTCATTTCTGGATAACCCTTCTAAAGTACCAGAATTTAGCAAATGTTATGCTTTATTCTGAGTTTGCCCCTCCGCAAATACTTTAAAATAGCTTGTTAGCTATTCCTTTTTTTATACTTCTCTACTGCACACAAGTATCCATGTCTAGTAATCTGAAAAAATTTAAATTTCAAAAGAAGATTGTTTTACAACTCTTATAGACAACATAGACAGCAAAGTTCTTCCTTTAGTCCAAACTAAGCACAAAAAAAAAAATAAAAATTTGTTTCTTACTAATATAAATATCTAGCTGTTGTTATGCTCTTTTAAAACCCTTTTTCTTTTAGTTATTTTTAGCTTCTTAAGTTATGGATAAATCAGTGCCTTCTTCAATCTTCTCTGTCAGCCATGTGCTTTCTTTTTTTTAAATTCTGATCTTTTTGCACTTGTCTTGCATTTGTACATCTCTAAGATTTGACATGTTTTAATCTCTACAGGTAAAGCACTTCTGTCTGCCATGTCTTCTGAACCGCTTAAAACCCATTATACTAGGGGTGAAACTTTAGAAAGTTTTCTTCACCATTTGCATGTGAAATGTGTACAAGGATGTCAAAATAACTGATTCACCAACAGATCACAAAATACTGATGTAAATGAATGTTATTTATCAGAGAGCTAGTACTAGAAATATTCCAAATAACTATTTTTTACCTGATGTATTGATTAAAATAGCAAAATCCAAGGCCAATTTAAAATCTAATAAACCTTTGTGGGATTCATAAAAATGAGGAGGACAGATTGTTGCTATAGAACTCCTGTATTGGCTGGTGAGGTTTCTAACAATCCAATAAAATATTCCACTGCCAAACGAAACCGAATTCATAGATTATGTCTGCATTTGACAGAACTATGTCTTGAAAAAGGACTTGTGAATCACAACAAAAATCTTTTGAACATGTTTTGTCAGTATAAAATCTAAAGGAAAGGATGCATAGAAATGCTGAGGAAGGAGAGAGAGCTGATCATCAAATGTATGTTTCTATATATGTAACAGCTTCAGGAGTTCAAAGACCTTCAACCACTTTTAATGTTCACATTTTTAAGGTATGAAGACATCAAAGATGTGGAAAAGACATCTAAAAGTGTTTCAATAGCTTAAATACTTTGGCATTAGCTGGTGCTTGACAAGATCAAATAAGCCATCTTCTTGAAAAGAAAGTTTAGAAACAATTTGGTCTCTGCATATACATATAAACATATAGAAAATGGTAGTGGGAGGCTTTTTAGTCCTTTTGACTAAGGTATGGAAGGATGTAAGGATCAGAAGTATGTTTCCCAGTTTTGAGTGTAATCCACCAGTGCAATAATATGGCAGTTGGTACAGTTACCAGTGTTCAAAGTCTTTTAAAAATAATTTACGAAACCTTCAAATGTTGTTCTCTAATACAGTTCTATGAAAAATTCAGCAGCATTTTTGCATAATGGTCATTTCTGGCATTGGAAGTTGGGAGTTTTGAAATTATCATTCTCATTCCCTTTTTGCATGTGTCAATAAGGAGAATTGGCTATGTGTACTACATGCTTATAATAGCTCCATGTCACAGTTCAGGGTCAGGGCGGCCTCTTAGACAAAACCATGACATTGTAGCTCTTCATACTTCAGCAGATCAGCTGCTGGGTTGTATATCTTTTCTCTGTGTGATGCTCAATCAGCTTGTTGTCGTCTATTCTGTACCTGTCAGACACTAGATATGATAAAGTCAAGAAAAGATGGATAATTAATCAAAGAATTCAATGAATGCATTTCACATTGATGATTGGTTGATGCTTCTTGCTTACATCATCAGGGACATACTCGCATCAAAATTTAAATCTGAGCAGTCTCTTCCCAACACTCCTGAGAAATTTTGAATAAATTATCTCCTAAACTTGCTCTCTGTCTATTCTCCATTCCCTTCCACCTCTCCACAATATGGACATGATTTAGCTTCTAGAATTATCTGGGTATGTTTCATCTAGACAATTCCCTGCTTTTGCAAAGGGTTCAGTCATTTCAGCTTTACCTACTCTTGGAAGGTTGCACATCCATAAGTTTTCTAAGAATGCATATACTCTGCTTTTCAGGATTCACATTTGTTTGAAAATTAATTCTCAAAAGGAAGATAGTTTCATTATGCCATATATTTAGTCAGGAGTACAATTTCTGATAACATATTCACTGACTTATGATGTGGAGGTCAAATAAGAAGAAAACAAGATAGGATGCCACACAGAAACATTGAAACTTACAGCAGTATATAAATTTCTGAAGAAGAACTTTTAGATAGGCAATATCATCTGTTCCCAGTCTACTGGCATATTCTATACATGAAAATAACCTGCGTACTACTGATTTAATTCTTATGTAGCAAAATGATGGCCAAAGAGACCTTCTGGACTTCCCAGGCAGGGCAAAATTCCCATTGTTAAGGGAGAGATTCTCTTCAAGTCGGTTTTGAGCCTTCAAGAAAGGGAAAATATTCAGAGCCCTAAAATAAAGGCAGCAAACCAAAACGATGAAAATAAATAAGAACAAATACACCACAAGAAATATCCTATATAATTATGTTAGACTGTCAGCTTTGTGTACTGTTAAGTCTGTAAAACAACTCAATTATATCTACAGTGAAATCCCTTTCTAGAGTTTCAGTATGATTCGGGTAAGTGAAGGGTTATTTAATTTCCACTTTCCTGTGTGCCTGTAGGATATTAGAAGAAACTGAATGAAAGCTTTGGTATCCATTTAAGGCATTTCAATCATTTTGCAACTACAGTAAGAGAATATCAAGGAATAAGGAATAATTTATTTACCAAAACTAGAATAATGTTTTTCTATAATTTCTAAGGACAAATTTTTCTCATTCAAGTTTGGTTCTTTTAATTACAAACCTAGATGCTGAAGATGAGAGTTTGCTCATAGAGTCATATTGAAGAGATCCTTCAGAGGAAACAAGTTATATGGTATGCTAGAAATGAAGCTGTTCTATATATCATTTCAAAATTGGAAGGCTAGAAAAGAAGCTTGATGTATGAGATATAACAAAAAACAATACTGACTTTTGGTAAGTTGATAATATTGCCTGACTGACACATAAGAGGGTTGTTTTAATTTGTTGACTGCAAAATACAGAGGACAAAGAAACAGAAATTATTCAGGAAAACTGAGACAATGAAGTTGAAGTAACCATTGATATGAGCAGATATGCTGTGCATCCTAGAAAAAAAGAAAAGTCATGTAGTCCAATTGCAAAAAAATCACTGAGAAACAGACAATATACAAAGATACAAGATACAAAATGATACTGCAAATCCCATTGATCATGACATGTCAGTTGCTATTCTATTTCCTCTTTAACACTTTAGTGTCAGTTAAAATCTGGTGTTAGAGCTATGAAAGTCTTTGGATACTTCAGTCTTTCTAAGTGTCCATTCTCTTGTATATCCCATTACAGAGATGAAAAATGTGTTTCTCTAAACAAAATGCCATCCCACATAAGAGGTTTTATTGGTCTTACTCAGAACTGTTTCCTAGACTCTCATATACTCTCATATTCGGGTTTAAGTGGGATTCAGACAATCAGTAGAACTGAAGTTTCAAATGTTTTAGAATGTAACATCTTACTTTGAGATTTTTTGATATTTTCCCTCTCCATTTATTCACACTTTCCAGAAAATTTCCAACCGTTACTCAAAAGAACAAACTCAGAGTGCATATAATATTCTTTAATGTGAACAAATCTGATGTCACTAACAAAATCTTTCTAATTTTACTGAGAGTGAAAAAATACCCATACTCTCTTCATACTGAAAAAGACTTATGAAACGTATTAATAGACAAAGCATTCACAAATATTGTTCAAGGGAACTGTGACAATTGTTCCTTCTTGCAATTTACACATAACAAAACAAAAAAAACAAAACAAACCCAAAAAACCCCACCAAAAAAAAAACCACAAAAAAACCAAAACCAAACCAACAAACAAAACAAAACAAAAAAACAATTAAAAACAAAGCTTCACAAGCACTTTACATAACTACCACTTCAACTAATTTAAAAGTCTTTATTGTTCCATTATTTTTTTTTACTTTGACCAAGTGTTATAAATGTGTTTGATTTTGCTGAACATAATGAGAATACTTTAAAAAGACCCAGTTATAATGTGTTCCACTCTACACTAAATCAAAAAGGTCAAAGTGTTTTTTTCTTAGCAAACGAACCTCATCAGTGTGGTTTATTACAATTAGATGAAGTGCATTCTCCAATTGCAGATATCAGTTTACTCTTAGGCACTTTCTTCTTATTCAGATTGGGAGACTTTTTTTCCAGGTATATATTCAACAAGTAAATTAGACTGCAAAGAAACTTTAAAAAAGAACATTGATTATTTTATCAGTTAATTTTTCCATATATTCTAACTACAACAGTCTTTATTCAGAAATGGGGGGTGAGGAATACACTGTGGATAAAATATATTTGCATTGTATTTTTCCTTTTCAGAGTACTGCTATCATAAACATTATAATGGTAATCCAGTAAATTGGTATTTTCATTTTGAGACAAGGGGTTTACACTTATTATGGGATGTTAGCATTTTAATGGGAAAAGATTATTTGATGTAAATGATAAACAGATCATTTAGTACTGTTAATGCTTTGCATTATGTGCTTCATTAATTGCATGTCCTATGTAACTTACATTTAAATATACACAATTCTGTGAAGCTCATTTATTTAGCTATATGTGCTGGCACACTATAGAGGTTCTATTTGTCTAATCTAAAATCTAAAGACCATTTACCACAGTCTTCAGTTTTCAATTTATACACACTTAACATATTTACTGTAGATAAGATTAATATAGAAAAAAAACCGAGCACTTGTATGACATTTTATCAAGGAAGTTCAAGAACAGCTTGCTTAGAGTTTATTGCAATAACTGTTGAAGGTTAGTGATGAAGACATTACATGAACTATTGATCTAACACCCATATGGTCTCTAAAGGGTAATTCATTTACTTACAGAAGACACTACTTTGCAGTCCTTTGGCTATGCATGGTTTTTTTTTCCTGAATACCAGTATGGTTTTTTATAAAATTGCTGAAACTTCACATTAAGATAGTAGTTATTTAAACTAGCATTACTCAATTAACTTAGAATTTAATGTATGCATCTTCCATGGATCACAATGCAGTCTTGATCTTGAAAATATATTGAGGTTTTTTGTTTATATTTTATACCTCTGATACTGGAAAAGTTACTTATCTTGCGGTTGTACAAATCAGTATCTGAGACAAAGAAGTTGAAGACTTTTAAGAAACTTGCAGCTTACACAATGATATAATTAGGAGCAATAAACATTAAAAATACTATAATTTTATGCATATAATTCTACCTCTAAGGCTCTCCTTAATTCTGAAATACTGCTTCTTAAAAGTGAATATTCAAACAATAGGGAAATGATTCTGTCTTGTGCAGGTCACTACGATGTGAAGATAACAAAGGCTTCTTCTCTTTCCATTTTTAGGGAGCAGCTCGAGTATAAGTTTCTCTTTATAACATCTTTTGGAGCCCCAGTGACTTCAGCTAATGTTCTTACAGGCACAGTTATTAGCATGATTACACTGATAGAAATTGGAAAAGAATTTTAAAGACTGACAAGGATCTGGTGAACCATGAAGGTTCTTTACTATCAGTTGAGGAGGATGAATTTAATTAGCTAATGATCTTTTCTTTTTTACTTATTTAAAGTATTAAAATTGAAGTTATCTGTTTGTCAAAAATCAAATAGCTGTAATGAATATGTGGAATAGATGAATGTGAAAAATCTGACACAAAAAAGGAAGAGTGAATAAGAAGGTACCAACATTTCCATTCTGAACATAGTATTTTGAAAGCAGTCACAGATGGTTTGTCCAAAGAATACAAGCTTGTATAGCAAATTTAGGAACAGAAACACATCTTATCCAACAGTTCACGTCTTAGAGACTCAAGATCTCCTATTTTCCAGGATATGACTCTTAGAACTCTTTGAATTCTTAGAGGTATATTCCAACCCTGACCCCCCTACATCTCTTCCTCCCCCTCATCTTCCCAATAAGTCTCTGCACACTTTTAATTGAGTAAATCTGTGACTGCTTTAATAGATGAAGAGAACACTTTAAGGTGACATTTTTACAGCATATCCCTATGAGTGTTTTTCAGTTTTACAGTAAGTAAATTATTCTATCCATAAAAGTAATTTTGTTTCAAAGAGATAATGCTGCAACATTGAAATTCAAAGTTAAGTAAGTTGAAAAATGTAATAAAGACAATAAATATTTCTATATTACTGAAGTAAAGAAAGACAGGTTACTGATGAAAAGCCATTTTGAAATGAAAACAGTAAATTCAAGCAGCATGAGTTACTCATGAAATCTAGTTTCTCACTAATACTTCCAATATTTACTTGGTTTTGAAAGTATTTTCACATGGAAGTTAGATTCTGAATGCTGATTTTCATATTTAAAAGTCAAAGTGCAGATAAGTGAATAAAGACTACTTCTGCTTCTTGTCTGCAAATGTATTTGCATGGTGGGTGCATTGAAAAATTTTTACAACTGACATGCCTTTCTCCTTTTTTCTCTCAATCTTTTTCAACTGCTTGGATGGGACAGAGTGGATCATATAACTGTTCTCTTTACACATTTTATTTCACTGTAATTAGACTGCTGAACTAGTCATTCTATTAATTTTCATTTTTCAGTATACTGGCCAGGATTTTCTGACAGGCAACATATTAATTTCTTACATTGGCTTTTCTTTTAAACTAGTCTATCATGGTAGCTTGCAAGACTAAACCTTGTGTCAGTTTGAAACTCATGTTTTGAATTTTAGATTTCAATGACTTATGTTTCTCTTCTCAGAGTACAACTTGCAAACTTGTCCTAATCTGTATAGATTTCAGAATCAAAGCCAGAAAAAAATAAGAACCAGTAACTGTTTTCAGAATACCTGTTTTCCAAGCCCATACATCTGCAATTCCTTCTGTAGTCAATTCAGCCACCTCCCCCCATTTATTACATCAATAATACCCAATAAATACCAGTAATACCCTAAAATCAATAAACCCCAACATTCATAAAAAACAGATAAGCTTGTTCCTTGTCAGACCATGAAGTTATTTGGGTTCAAACCACCCTTCTACAAAAGAAATTAATATTTGTAGATAGCAGTTTAACCACAGAGAGAAAGTAGTAGATACTTTCTACTTTGTACATGAACGCAGTATTCGAGGTGTGGCCTCTCCAGTGCTGAGTACAGGGGGACAGTCACTTACCTAAGGATAAAAGTGCTTGCTTCTGAAGACTAAACCCTATATCCCAATCACAGAGTCTGTTGAGGAACAGTTATTCAAATTACTGTAATTGGGGTGATATGCCAGTTTGTGTTAAGGGAGGGGGAAAAAAATCACCATAGTTTGTTATTACTCTATTTTAAATGCAATTTAAGGTCTGTCTTAGTATTTAACATCTCAAACCCCTGAAATGGAATATGTAGTAAGAATGTCTCTTTTCAGTCCCAATGCATTTACGTGGTGAATTACTGATCCCTTTTCAAATTGAAGTAGGAAATTAGAAGATATACATCCTGTGAAACTTGGTGACCTTTGATGTTCAGAGCTAGTTGAATAGGAATTTTAGAGGTTTACATTTTGAATATTTTTCTTAAACAGAACTGTCTTTGTAAACACCTTTTTGTCTACAGTTCCACTGCCTTCTGAAAATGAATGCAATTCTCAGAGATGAAGAAAATGTTAGAAATTATTAGACTCTAGTGTAGTGCAGAAATGGAGCCTAAAATTGATATAATTACAGCATATGTGAGGATTGTGACATTTATCAGCCCTTGACAATATTCCTCTTCCTTTGACAATGTATTTTCTATCTAGGAAAAAATAAAAATAGAGTTTATTGCTTTTTACTCAATAATAATGACAGGCTTTGTTTGGGGCTTTTTGGTGTTTGTTTTTGTTGTTTTTTCTTTCTACAAAACAATAACTAAAACTTTCTTGAATTTCTCCTTCCCCAAAACTACCGTATATTTTAACTGTCCTGAATATCTACTCTTTTTCTTCCCAGAAAGTTTGTTTAAATAACTATTGAACTCTTTCTATAAATGCAACCAGATTACCTGGTCTAATGATAGCTTGATTGGAGCTACCAGGCTGTCATATGTTTAAAAATCCCAGATACACTTTCACAATACTGCTATTGTATATCTGTTCTATAGGTCAAAGCATAGATAAACACACTACATGTATAATTGTTTTAAGCAGGAAGAGTAAGTCCGACCCTTTTATGAAATATTGTAGAGAAAATCAACCAAAAAAAATATAATTCTGAAAAATTTGGAGATAATACCTATTAATGCAATTTATTTCTCAGAAATGTTTTTAAAAACATATTAAAAAAGATCATAAAAATGAATATATTTACTTAGTTTTCTTATAATAGAAAACGTAAATAATATTCTTACCATTTTTTGTAGGTTAGTTCTTTATTTCTCTTAATAGCAAATTAATTGCTTTTTAAATTTTTTTCAGAAATGTTTGTTTCAAAATATCATTACTCTCTCATTATATCACTTGTATTCCAATAATGGACATCTCATTTCAACTAATTTTACAATACACTAATGACCAGTAACTAAACTCTGTGGCTAGCATATGTCAAACTGAACTTAGAATCATGTCTTTATTTTCTATATTCTATATCATGTATTTTACATTATATATTGTATAAAATTACAGAATCCTTTAGATTAGAAAAGATCTTTAAGATCATTGAATCCAATCTTTAATCCAACACTGGCAAGTCCACCACTAAACTATGTCCCTAAGCACCACATGTCTTTTAAATACCTCCAATCATGATGACTCCACTGTATTGCTGGGCAGCCTGTTCCAGTGCCCTATGATGCTTCCAATTAAGAAAATTTTCCTAATATCAAATCTAAAACCTCCTGTGCAAATTGAGGCCATATCCTCTCGTCCTATCGATTGTTACTTGGGAAAAGACACCAACACTGAACACAACGACCTCACAACCACCTCTTTTCAGGTAGTTGTAGAGAGCAATAGTGTTTCCCCTGAGCCTCCTTTTCTCCAGGCCAATCTTCCCTCAGCAGCTCCTCACAAGACTTGTGCTCTAGACTCTTCACCAGTTTTACTAGGCTTCTCTGAACATGATCCAATACCTCAGTGCCCTTCTCTTAGTGAGAGGCGCAAAAATGAACCCAGTATTCGAGGTGTGGCCTCTCCAGTGCTGAGTACAGGGGGACAATCACTTCCTTAGTCCTGCTTGCCACACTATTTCTGATATAAACCAGGATGTTATTTGCCTTCTTGTCCCACCTGGGCACACTGCTGGCTTATATTCAGCCAGATATGTAAAATATATTTCTAATTTATAATATATTACATATTATATAAAGTTTATCATTTATCATCTATATAATATTGTAATTATATATTTGTTACATATGTGCATTATGTGTTTTTATTATATATTTATATTATATATTCATATTATTCATTTAAATTATATATTTTATCTTGAAAGACTGCAATACGGTTCCCACAGAGTTTTCTCTTTTCCATGCTGAACATCCCCAACTATCTCAGCATACCTTCATAGGAGAGGTGATCTGATCAAGTTCATGGCCTTCCTCTGGACCCACTCCAACAGGTCTCTGTCTTTCTTGTGCTGGGGTCCCAGGTGGAGTCTCAGAAGAATGGAACAGAGGGAGATAATCAGGCTGTCATCTGAAGTCAACCATGTGCATTTGATTACACCTTATGGTGTTTTTTCTCGTTGTTTGTTTTTTGTTTGGTTTTGTTTTTTGTTACTCACCTGTAAAACATGTGAAGCAATTGTCATTTATATAAACAGAGTTTTCAGAAATTTATTTGAATAAAAGAATTTGCATGCTTAATTTTAGGCACAAGAGGAAATTAATCATTATTTTAAAAAGTAAATTTGTTCACCTCGTGCAATTTAGTGAAGTGCCTCAACTAGGAGCATAGTTAGATTAGTCTACAGTCAAGGAAAACATGTGTCATATAATTCAGCACAAGCAAAACTGGAGTTGTCCTCTGATAGCCTTTCCTTGCAGAAATAATATTCCCTGGTCCTTCCAGGCGAAACCTATTGTGATTAGGTTTTACGTATAGATACGGGTATGCTTTCACTTACCATACTTGAAGTCTGCTGCTCATCTCCATTGTCTCCATTTTTGTAACATTTGATATCAACTGCTTACAGTCTCCGTAATGGGATGTTGGAAGAAATCACAGTGTACATGCTATTCATCCTTGACATGAAAGATAAGCATTATTGCTGTGCTTCCTATCAGCCAGAGCTCTCTCTACTATAAGTAAGTCTGGGAGGCATCATCAGGCCCAATAAGAGCACTTACATGATGTTTCTAAATAGGAAGATGAGTTCTTAAGGATTTAAAACACTTTAAGAAAAGCCAAGTCGGTGTGATTCATGAGCTTAATGGACTCATGTACAAAATATGCCTGGTAAAAATGAGCTTGGTCTGTTGATGTTCTGAGAAGAAAGGAAACAAGTTACCTCCTCCTGGTCAAATGTAGTTTGATAATAGTAGCATGCCAAACACAGACTATAATCTCCTGAAATCTCAGTGGGGGAATAATTCAGGTTCAGATCAGATTAATATGTTGGCTTTGGTTTGCTCAGAGGACAGTCCAATGTACAATGTCAGCTAAAAATAGTCATATCCTGAAGCGCTTTGATAGTGAAGCCTTAGTGCATACTAAATGGTATGAAATTATGAGGTTCTTCATCAAAGCTCAATGTGGAAATATGAAGTATCATTGCTTTTTGTTAATTTGTGGTAATATTAGAATCAAATATGGATGAGATGGGATAATACCTTACTGTTCTTTTACTGCTGATGGGGTTTTGTCTTAGTGTACACAGAATGTGCCAAATAATAACTGATTATTTTATTTTATATACGTATTACTAACTAGTAAACCTGTAGTCAGGATTAATAGAATTTCTTTCATAAAGTTCAAAGCTTATTTTAAACACGTTAGGGTGCCTAGGCACTTATAGAATAGCAAGCACATTCCACAAGTAATTAGAACACCTCTTAATTCAGCTGAAGCCAAAGCCATAAGTGAATTATAAATGTATTTGTTCTCTAGTTAAATCGATTCCATGCAGTGTTGCAAGTGTTTATTATGTATTCTGTTTATTCCACAAGGAGGAAAATAATAGTTCTTTTCCTGTTCTGCTAAAATATCACAGTACAAGGCAGTTTATATGGTTTTTTAGCTATACTAATTTCACTTCCAATCAGCTTGTGGTGTGATGCTTACACTGATCTCTAAGCTGCTACTGGATTACTGATCTCTATTAAGAAGTAAGCAAAAAAGCATAGTTCACATGCCATGAACAGCATTTTATATCTGGGTTGTTTTGGTTTTTTTTTGATCTTATAGCGATATTTTATATATGGACCATTCGCTGCAAAGATTTGTATGCTGATTATAATGCAAAATAGAACAGAAACAAGTAACGTAGTAGTCATTCCTTCTTCCTTCATATTGTACATAACCTTATCATCTGATTCATTACTTGAAAAAATGTTACAAAAGGAAGGAAAAAAACCAACAAAACCTATATATTTTACTTCTAAAATAAAGAATTTCAAGTTGATCTGAATAGGTTTAGTCTTATTAACAGGCTTTGACAGAAACAAAGTAAAATATTGGAACATAGAACTGAGAATCAGGTTATAGATACTAAATCAACCACTATTTTGAAAAGCTAGTGAGGACTACTCTAATTAGACACCCTTTTCAAAATAATTTCCTACCAATATTATAACACTATGAACAAGTTTCTAAAGTCACAAAAAACTTTTGTAATCCAAATAACCAATAGATTTCATTATTTATCAGCCCACTTTCTGCCAGAGGACTCTTCATCATCTATCATGTCTGTCATACCAAATGCTTTACTGGAGCACTCAATGTATTTGACTACCAATAAAAAAATGATGGTTCTGGACAAATCTGTTCAGCTTATCAGCAAGGTTGAATCCCCCTCATAACAAATGCTCCTCCTGATATGTTTAGATTTTCTTTGTCAAAATTTTAATTTAATTCACACCCTGAGTGGCGAGCATTTTCTTTTAAACTTTGACTTTAAATATTATACAATATTTAATAACATCCTGATATAGGTTATAATCATTCCAGAAAGAGCAGATGCCATTTTACATCGGACAATTACATTACTTTATATAGTAAGGCAAAAGGAATCTCAGTAGCTTTAGTGACAGAAAAATAAAATAACCTGGCATAAATGGGCACACTGAAAGGAAGAGTCAGTACTTTTGAGATTATAAGTATGCCATCTTATTTAGAGGTGAACAGTTGAAGTAAGTCTCATACAATTTCTGAAAGAAAGCTCTAGAATATAAAGATCTATTTTTCTATGAATGGAAATATTTCTACAGATGACTGCAGGGTCTAGAGGGGAAAAAAAAAGTTATTAATTCTTTATTATTACACTTCTCAGAAAAGAAAAAAAAGTATGCATTTATGTTTATATGACAATGTGACTTTAGACACTTCTTGAATGAATTACAATAGTACAGTTATGTTAATACAGAGACTGTTAATTTTTATTTTTTCATAATTTATGCTCAACAATATCCTTAATATAGTTATACTTTTCTGTTTGTCAAGTGCTGGTGGAAAATAACAATGGAAATAACTGAAAAAGAGAAAAACCTTTCATTAAAATTGGCCTAGAATATGATGAATAAAAGGAATTTGCACAATATTTTATTGAATGTGGTGTCAGAAGAAAATCAGTAATGTTACTTAGAAGCCTAGGGCAAACTCAAAAAATTATTATTATATTTATTTTTTTTTTTAAGTTTTGTTACCAAATTAATAAGATGCAATCAGATATTACTAGATATCAGCACTAGCTGTTTGCAGGTTCCATATAAAAAAATACCTGGATATCAATGAATAGGACTATTCATATGACTAAGGTAAAGCATCTGCTTGATTAACCTTAAGGTTTAAGTCCACAAAATGTTGAGGCATTTTCAGGGAATTTTCATATGCTCTGTAGTATTGTATAACATTGGTGTCAAACATGATTCAGCAAAGCACTTAATATTGTGTAGCCTTACTGAGGTTAAATAGTCATGTTACATGCTGTAAAACTCCTCAGCAAAAGGCATACTTCAAATCCTTTGGTGTGTAGCAGCAATGGTAAAAGAAGCTACAACTGATTCTTGAAAGGTTAAAGTCTAAGTAAATCAGAGAGAGGCACTGATAATCTGAAGAGCTGCCCCTTCATCCCCAAACTCATAGATGAGAACAAGTGTGCATGAAGATGAACATTTTAGCATCTCTGGAGATGCTGGAGAGTATGTGTTATCTGCTTCATTAATAAAGAAATACATGGCCACTTTTAGTCTTGGCCAATTTACTAATAAAAGAATGTGGATATAATAATTTCCGACAAAAATATCAAAAAGGAAATCTATAGCCATATTATTTCTGTCTGGGTTTTTTGGTTTTGTTTGTGTCTCTTTCTCTCTCTCTCTTTTTTTTTTTTTTTCCCCAAAGAGCATGGCTGGGTGAAGGAGAGTGTTATCTTTTACTTTTGGAAGTTGGAAAGGAGGTAAAGGTTTGTTCCAGTTTGTTTAGATTCAGCACTAAAACTGTATCCTTATATAAGTTACTAAATTCACTTTGTGTCAGTATCATAGCATAGTACCCATAGTACTACATGGTTAAATGAAAATCAGTATTACTTGCTAAGATCAGACACAGCTTTTAAGAGTGTTATAGAACACAAAATCTTTTAATACAATGAAATTAAACCAGTTCATAGAAACGCATTCACTGTTTTAAACCTCCTAATGCTAGCTTTTTTTTATGTAAAATCTCAATATGGGCGCTTTTTTTTGTTTTGTTTTCACTTAATATAATTTGAGTGTGAAAAACTTCTCCAGATAAGAATGAACCAAATACCAGCTATATCAGATAAAATAATTACGGGGGGGAAAAAAAAAAAAAAAAAGTGGTTATTAATCAGATTTGTGAAATTTTGTGATTTATGTTTTCTTGTTTTTTAAAACACTGATTTCTGTTACCATATGTCCTGGCACACTGTCATGGTATTCTTAGTCTTTTTATTGATGCACTGGGTAGTTCCAGAAGCTTGGTATTGCAATAAAGAGATGAAACAAATAGCTGCCTGGGTCATTGCATCAGGTCTGAGCTGGTGTTAATTTTCCACATAGCAACCCTCCCAGTGCTGTGCTTTGTACTGATCTGGAAAGGTGCTGATAACACACCTGTGTTGTGGCTACTGCTGAGCAGGGCTTGCATAGCAACAAGGCTGTTTCCCCCCTGCAATGGGATGGGGTGGACACAACTAGGACAGCTGACCCAAACTGATTAAAGAGATATTCCATACCATATTATGTCACCTGAATTATAAAAGTTAGGAAAAGGGCAGGAGGGGAGGGGGGGAAGGGGGCACGGCATTGGCTTGTCCTCCAGAGCAACCGCTAGGTGTCTGGAGCCTTTCTGAGATTGTTTCTTTTCTTATTGCCATTAGCAACTTTAATCTCTTTCTTCTCTTTCTACTTTACTGTGTTTCAATAAAAATGTCATTCAGGATTTAATTTGTATGGATCACTGTTTTATTTTAAAAAGCCCTCAAAGATTCACTGGAAGGTACAAATGAAGACAAGGAGGAGAGGAAGTGATACAGAGAAAGGAGAGTTAAAGGAGAGGTTTCATATGTGGATTTACCTGCAATATCATGTCTAAAACATTCCTTGGGATTATATGAAGAGATCTGGATTACAGATCCTGATCATGTTAGTGCAAATTAGTTAAATGCTAACTAGAATAGTAACTGCATTTCCCTGTTTATGTTCTTTTGACATACTTGCCTTTTCCTCATTCAGAAAGGGAAAACAATAATTATTGCACCATTATTACTACTCATCCTCATACCTACTGAATTCTCTGGTTGTATTCAGCATGTACCACTTCATAGGTACATATGGAGCACTTGCTCTGCTCTTTCTCCCTAGTGGGTAAAGTCTAATATCACTTTCCTATTGGTTAGACTAAAACAGCTAAATAGCATGAAGTGTATGATAACAAAAATTCACCCTCAGCTGTTATGCTTAATATCTTTATAAATCTTCTCTCCCGGTTTAGCTCTCATTACTGAGCAAAAGAGATAACAATATGTTGCTTTGGGAGGTTTTAAGAGCATTTCTCTACTACTCCATCTAATTTAAAGTGACTTTATGCTAGGAGCGATGTCTAAGAAAATCCCTTCTGTTACACTAAGTGCTGTAAACTGTGTTACATGATAAAAATGGTAAAATAATCAGGTCACAATTTGAAGAGTCAACAGTCACTGAAGTATCTCTGAAATACTTCTATTTCATTTTAAAGAAGAAAAAACTGCCAGTTATGTGGCAGCTGATGTTATTTTAATAATGACCACTGCAACGTCAAAAATACTTAAAATCTTCAAATGGACTACTGGCTACTCAGTTCATTTTAACGAATACCATAATCATACTATGAAATGGAAGTCTTCTCAAGCAAAAGTGCTTTATAACATCATGAAAAAGAATATCATAGGTGCCAAGAAGTATAGAGTCTTTATTTGACTCATGAGGTCTGCATTCATTAAATACTTGCCTTACTCTAGACAACTGATATGAGCAATTGGGAGAAAAGATACTTCCAAGCCAGATGGCTGTGTAGCAAGTAGTAGCCAGTATGTTAGCAAGTAGTGTAACTAAATGGGAATGGGTCTAAAGATTAAAACAGTTGCAGCTGAAGACCTGAAATCCACAGTGCATGCATTGAAGGCACTTCTGACTTTGGATTCTCTCTAGTTGGGTTCCAAAGGCATAATGTATGTTGAAACCTGGAATGCATTAGTTCTGCTCCAGAAGCAAATATTGTAGTTTACCCCCATCTGAAAGGGATCAAGCTCCTGCATACTGAAACTTTTCCACAGTGTAAAGCTAAGCACAGTATGTGGGCACTACTTCAAAAGTGCATTGCTAGCCTTTATTCAATTATCTGTGTAGTAGTATCCATGAATGTCACTACCATGTTTCTGAGCTATATTTATATACTTTTAAGTTTTACTAGATGTAAAGATCTGTCTGATCCTCTCAACTGTTTGGTCATTGTAACAATGGGTTTGTACCTTTATTATTTTATATGTCATGATATTATTTTTGACTGAACTGACTGAGTGTACGCAAAATACAATATACTGAAATATCTCATAGTCACAATGAAAGTAATCTACTTTTTTTTTTCCCCCAATTATTTTGCCTTTGTTCTATAACCAGAACTACCAGAAAGACTGGTAGTGGAAACTACAGCCATTGTCTGTTACTACAATCCTAGTTTCCTCCATAACTCAGACCATTAGCAGGGCAGCTTTCCTAAGAGAATCAAAGAACATGTTAAAGTTACAAGACCAGATTTTTCATCTGCAGTTCACATCAGTTTTGTTGACTGTTCAAAGTACTTTTGATTCACCAGGTCTTCAAAAGTAAATCTGTTTGATGCATTCAGTACTCTACGAGCACAGAAGAACTCAATATATTACAACTGTTTCATAATAACTTCTTTTCCACTTAAGCAGATGTGAATGTTAGGTAAAGATGACAAGTTCATTTGATCCCATAAGAGTATAAAAAAATCCCAAAGCTCAAAAAAGAAAAAAAAAAATGCCTCTAAACATGTCATTTCTTCTATATTCCAGAATCTGTCCTTTATGGTTCAAGCTTCTATTTTTTAACTTCTTTTTTTTTTTTTTTATTTAATCACCTTTAGTATGGCTCACATTTATGTGTTGTTGAGAGCTTGACTTAATCTTATAGTTTATGGGAAAGAAACCAACAGACAACCTTGAAGTTATGTTTTAATCATAGCATTGTATAATGTACATTTTATTAATGACTTTGGATAAAGTTAAAGAATAGTTAAAAATGTAATGCATAAGGTTTTCCTGTACAAGTGCATAACAGAAGGATGTCTGCTACTTCTAACAGCTATGTACAGATAATAATTAAAAAACAGAATGGAGAGATATAACATACAACATACAGCAACATCTAACAACAGCCCTGCCCAAGCTCTATTATGATGTAAAGTGAGAACTACCCAGAATGAGGTAGGGTAAGGATTTCAGAAATGCTAGGATCTATTAACTAAAGAAAAAGAAATTATAGGACTGATAATTCATATATAAAAATAAGGATCTCTTTTTGTGATTTTAGTAGCCACCCACGTGCTTAAAGGAGCCAAGCATAACAAAACCAACTTTATTTATACTGCACAAGGAGAAAATACAGAAGTCTTGAACTCAGCATCAAATTACACTAGTTATTTTTCTTGGGAGAATTTTCAGGGATTACAGTTGCTATGATGAAAGTAATTAATTTCTTTTTACATACTGATTAACTTAAATGGAGAGGAAGACAGTGTATGAGAAATACAATGGTGAGAGATAAACTTTTAGAGTGGTATTTTTGGAGTAGGGCCATATTTTACAAAGAACAGATGTCTTTACTGTTCATACCTAGTTTTACAATGTGTGGTTAGATTTTGTATAGGACAAATATACATATATCTGGAAAATGTATGGATATGAATAGATTTTCCCTGTACCACAATTATTCTTGATTAAAAATAATAACAACAAAAGTCAAAGTTATTTCTGTCTGTAGTGTAGCCAAAGTAGAAGTGTAGGAAAATTACTAATTATGTGAGTTAATCCGAATATAGGTAATAAGAGCTTGTCTCTAACCCAGATATGTGTACTAAAGTACTGTAACCAAGAACAGTCTTGCATGTGTTTTGTTATACTATAATGGCCTAGCCAGGAAATTTACCTAAGCCTATGACTAGTATGGCTATGAGAAAGGCAGACAAAGATGCATTTAATTTCATGTAGGAAGCATATGAATAACAAAACCTACAAGAATATATACATATTTACATATATACATATGTGTGTGTGTATCACACATATATGTCCAGTTGCAATGCTGGTACAAACAGACATATTAACCATGACAACACTTAGAACTGCTATTTAATGTCAGTGACCTCTGCCACTGTTTTGGAGTTCTTAGCAGTCAGCATGCCAGAGAACTAGAACTAACTAGAAGCTTAGCTTGCTGCCTCCTTGTCCCTGGCACATGTATTCTTTATTATCCATGCTAGAGATATGAGGTATCTGAATCTCAGCTCCATCTGTGAAAAAGAAGAATATGATGCCTTTGACAGGAAAAGTCTCTTCTGCTCATATACACTGGGATTATGGTCCTCTTTCTCCACAGGATACATTTAGTAGGATCATTCAGCTTGGGAGCCTGGCTATTCATTGCCAGATGATGGCAGTAGAAATAGAAAATTTAAAGTATAGCTAAAATTATGTCATCTTTTTTTCTTCCATTTATTTTATGTATTTTCTCCTATACCAATTGCCTTTAATGAACAGTGGTAAACACATAACCACTACAGGAGATGAAATAAATACACATAGCAATGCTTAACAGTCCTTCTAATTCAACATTTCTGAAATTTTTAGAAAAGAAGATTACAAAATTAGAAAATGTGGGAAATTAAATTAAAATCTGATGCAGCATAACCAAACTAAGTTGTTGTTTTTTTTCCCATAAAAATAATGAATCTTCTAACACTTCATTTTTTTTTTTAATTATCTTCAGTGAGGTTTTAAATTTTAAATAGCATAACTGTAGTGTTTTTTAGCCAAAGGCCTGATCAGGGCCTTGATTTTCAGGCATCATACATAATAATAAGCAACCTCTCTACTGAAGATATGATAATCTAAAGATACAGGCTGCTAGGAGGAATAAAATTACTCCCATTTTTCTGATGAGGACTTTGGGCACCAAGACTCAGTCAGAATCACATTTAGAAATTGAAAAGTTTGTCAGGATCTGAAGTCTCCTTTTTCTGACTCACATTTCTAGCTACAAGAGAACATTGTTTTTCTTGAGTTATCTATGATTTGACAATTTGTATTAGGCCTCAAATCTTTCGATTTCAGCTTCACATATTAGTCAGACTCCATGTTGTTACTGCTATAAGTCATTTGTTTATAGGGAATAACTGCTGTGGAAGCCTTTTGTAAGTATTTAAATACATACACTTCAGAGATAAAGAATGCAAAGATGCAAAAAGAAAAGAAATAAAGCCACTGAACCATTTTCCTGTAACTTATGAAAGACTTTGATATAAACTACGCTACAATAGATTACCTATTGCAAAGATTTTTGTACAAACACTAAATTATTACCCTTTCTGAGCATGGATATATTTCTCAAAGAAAACCCCTACTGCTGAGGAAAAATAAAAACAAAGGGAATTTATGTATATACCTGGAGGATGGAACTTTTCAGGATAAACTCTTCAAATTAAGATTAAGAGCCTTTAATATTTCTTACTTCATTCTAAAAAATGAAATAATATATGATATCAAAGGACATATATTTTATCTTACTCAGTAGGTGTTTTAATAGATAAAACACTAATTATTGTTTTCAAGTCGTATACAACTACAGATTTGTTTTAAAACACAGTCTTAAGGAGAAATCTATTAAATTATGTGCAATGGCAATTACTCACATGATTATAAACAAATGTTCTAATGATAGAAAAGTCAAACCAAAAGAAACTCCTAATTGTGGATTGCTTAAAAAGACAGACATGATGTGAATAGGTTCAGAATAATATGCCTTTGTAAAAGTATGCCATTTTGTCAAAATCAAACTGCATCACTGAGTTAGTGCAGAATAGTGTGTACAAGAAATAGAACACAGGCAGATTGGTATGATTCTATTTCAACAAAATGCTGTGAGCAGAATTAAAAACAAATGAGAAAGTTCAAACTTTATTGCAAAACAGAAATTATGTCTGCCAATCATCTGAGTTATTTAACAAATATCTGGAGGTGTCACCTATCTACTTACTTGAAAAAAGTGGAAGTGAAGCAGGAAGAACTAAAAAACTGCGTAACCTTCATGGCCCTGATTTGAGAAAGCATCTGCGATTGCGTGTGTCTCTTCTGACTGCATTCTAGTGTGAGCTTAATTTTAACTTTCAATTTAACTCATATTGATCATTGTAAAATGGAGGTTTTATGCAATGAGATCCAAGTGCACAGAATGGAGCGTTAAGAACCAGTGAAATGAAGGCAGAAAGAAAAAAATCACATATTTGGAAATTAAGAGCTCAAAGGGCAGAGACAGAAATAATGAGATTAATCTGTGGTATGAAGAAGAATGTGCACTGGAAGTGGAAGGTTAATGTAATTAAATAGTATCATATCTTACACCTGATGATTAATATATTATTTGATTCTCACATGCCAAACTTGTTTAAATTCTTTAAACATAAAACATACTGTAAGCAAAAGTTAAAATGTATAGGGTCTATGGAACAGCATAATGTATCTCTGAGTGACTGCATGTTTCAGAAGTCATCAACCACAAGGCATATCAACTAGGGCACACAAGTGTTTGCACTACCATCCCTATTGGCTTTTTAAAAATATCGTCCTTCATGAATGGCTTGGGTCTGTTCAAAAATCTTGTCTGTGCTCCTGGTCTAAAGGACCTATGTGCAACCAGGTTTCACATAATATATTTAGAAAGTAAATATGATCATTTGCACCACTTGATCCCTTCAGAATGCTTTGTTTGTTCTGAAGAATTCAGAATGTGTATTAATTTATTTGTATTAATTGTTATTTTCTCATGTGAAGCACTACTTTTAAAAGTAGTTGTCCTCTGTGCGTACAGCACTTCACTTACATGTATATCCTGACAGCTATTTATACAGCTTAACATTTAATTGTGAACATCTATTGCTTTCTGATGGAGTCTATTTGAAATATAATAACTTCATATCATGCATTTGTATGTCATTCAATTATGAATGCAGTAATGTTTATATTGTATATATTTATTAAAGTAACAATATGATCCTTTATTCTCCTTAATCTATTAAAAATATTTGCCTCAGATAGTATTATTTCAACATTTATGATCATGTGTGTGTATACATGTAAATCTGATTGTATAAAGCATGTGCTACAAAATGGGCTAAATTGCAGGGACGTTTTAAGCTTCTTGAGTGAGTAATGGGATTTTATTGTAACTGTTCAATGCTAACATTTGTGTATAATTTGTTCTTTGTCTCATAGATAATGAAACAAAATTGTTTTAAGACTAAATTCCTTCCTTCCTTCCTTCCTTCCTTCCTTCCTTCCTTCCTTCCTTCCTTCCTTCCTTCCCTTCCTTCCCTTCCTTCCCTTCCTTCCCTTCCTTCCTTTTCTTCCTTTCCTTCCTTGAAAATTTCAGGATCAAGTAAGGGCCATTTGGCTCCTCATGGATAACTTCTTACTTAGGTACTTTAGTCCCTCTGGGTGCCTACTGTGTTATCAAAAGTTCTAGTGCTTTGTTTCTGCAACCACCATTCATCCAACCCACAATTCCTAAGCTTTGCCTATAAGTATGCTGTGGAAGATGGTGTCAAAAGCCTGGCTGAAGTCAAGGAAGACAACATTCACTGCCCTCCTCTCATCTATCCACCCAGTAATGCCCTCATAGAAGGCACCCTTTGGTGAATCTGTGCTGACTACTTCTGTAGAGAGCTGGCCTGAGCAGTAAAAACTGAAGCAAAGAAGGCATTCAGTAATTATGCCTTCTCTGCATTCTCTGTCATCAGGGCAGCTGTATCATTCAACAGCAGGCCCATGCTTTCTCTAGGTTTCCTTTTACTACCAATGTACTTGAAGAAACCCTTCCTGATAACGACATCCTTTTCCAGGTTTAATTCCAAGGAGGCCTTGGCTTTCCTTTTTCATCCCTGCATACTCTGAGAGGATTCATATAATCTTCCCAAGTGGTCTGTCCCTTTTCCCAGGTACCGTATACTTCCTTATTCCACTTCAGCATTTTCAAAACCCCCCTACTCAATCATGCAGGTCTCCTGCTTCCTTTGCCTGATTTCTTGCTCTTAGGGATGCACTGATCCTCAGCATGGAGGAAGTGGTGTTTGAATATCAACCAAGCCCCCCTATCTTCTGTACTCCTAAACCCATGGAATTTCTCCAAGCATGGAATTTCTCCAAGCAAATTTGAAGAGGTCAAATTTAGCCATCCTGAAGCCCGAGGTTGCAATTCTACTTGTTGTTTTGTGCATACTACACATGATCTTGGACTCTGTCTTCTCATGATCACTACAGTCACAACTGCCCCCAACTGTAATGTCCTAAACCAGTCTTTCTTTGTTTGTAAGTACTAGGCCCATTAGTACAAGTCTCTTTGTTGTCTCCTCCACCACCTGAGGCAACAGGTTATCATCAATACACGAGAAGAACCTTTCGGAACTGTACATGCTTGGCTGTGTAGTCTTCTCAGCAGATATCAGCGTGGTTGAAGTCCCTCCTTGCTTTCTAGGACACATTTACATTTAGCAGAAGCATATGTATTACAAAGATTTTTATTCAGGCATTTACAAATTCCATCTAAGGCTCCTATTCTATCTTCTGCAAGAGGATATTTGGAAATCAATGGAACCAAATTAATTGAATTAGTGGCAACAGTATGGAGAAACTTGTCAAGCTTCACAGCAGGTCCTACATAAACCACTGATAATCAGCAGAGACAATGTAAATCTGACAACCCAAACTATGACAAGCAGAGGGAATAAAAGTTTTTTTGTAGATTCTGAAGGCAGTGGCAGTGCAAATCCTGTTTCTGAGTAAGAATAAATTGTATTAGGAATAGCAGCAATAATGTCATAGAATGGGATAGGTTACTTCTGCATCAGTGCAAGACTCTGCCAAAAGTCATTCTAGGTGTCTATTTCACCTATGAAGAAAATTTTACCTAGGTGGGTGTTTCTGTGCAAGCATGCTTGACCCCCCAGGACAGATGACTACTAATCTATTGTTCAGTTGCTTATGTTCCTCATGTGCAATTCATGGATGTTCCATGTTTAATTAGATATTAACATTATTATGATTATGTGGTCTTGTTTTGTTATTTTTTCCCTCCCAGAGTCATTATTTGTGGTTTTGTGTTATAATTTTTGAATGTTTATGCATGGGAGAACTATTTGTTAAGCAGAACAAGATTTCAACACCTAAAAAAATGGCAGTACAGCACTCTGTCATGACTTTTTCCATTAATGGAACACCTAAAACTGATCACAAATCTGAAATACTTTAAGGAGAATTGCTTTCATGTATAGCCATGTTTTGATGTTAATGGAAACCTGCAATTCTGATTATTATTTTAAATCAATAATCAGTAAATGTAAATAATAATAATAAAAAGCTTTAATAAATAATATTTTAAACAGGAGTTGTCCATACCATCTTCTTTCCAACAGTTTAAATAGACAGTAAACAGCATGCTTGCACCCAAGACAAAGGTAAAGGCAAGGATGTTCAAGAATTAGTTTTGGCAAGATGTTATTTTGGCATATTTGGAAGCCAAAATAATGTAGAAGACCAGATGGCTCTTCTGTTTAAGGAAACCAAGTACAGAGGCTGGCAGTCAGTTCAGGGATCTGATTCCTAGCTGGCATAACTAAAAGAGCTTCAAGACATGAAAGAAGGAAAAAAGATTATTTCAGGGCAATGCTTCAAAAGAAATAGATGGTCTTTTTCCCTAAGAAGGAAAGGACATATATGAAGGAGAACAAAGGAGATTTGTGTTTGAATGTTCTTTGCTTTTAAATGCAAAAATACCTTTATTGTTTGTTGGACTAAAAGTAAAAAATTGCTTCAAAAATATACATTGTAGTGTTTGGTGCACTTGCTGTGTTTGGTATGTCCGCTGCAGCACCCTGAAAACTTGAGTAATGAAGGAATGAAGAAGACAACAGAGACTCATCTTAACAGGTAGATTTATGGGCCAGAGAGTTTGAGGTGTCACTGTTTGGTACTTTGCATACATGAGAATAATTTATTTCCATTTAGAAGAAGAATCTGATGCTGAAAAGTGAGAAATGTGTGACAGTCTACTGTGTACAGGCAGTAAATTTTAGAAAATCAAATTATTTGCTTTACTGTAATTGTTTAGAATTGAATTTGTAAATGTGGTGTCTGTGTTTTATCTCTGAAAGTCTTGCACTTATTAAGACAGCTAAAACATTTGAAGGGTAGTAAAATGTAGGCAAATCAGCACAAAATTTTATTCACAAAGACATGTGGAATGCTTAGGGTTAGGGTGAGGACTAGGATTAGGGCATACTCTGGGCACACTACTGATGCAAGACAGAACATTTCAAATGCTCTGTAGTTAGTGTTAGATATGATAAATTATGTAAGACCAAGCATTTTATTTTATGACTAGTAGCAGAATTAAATACAGGTTTAAGTTTTTATCTACTTCAAATGCTAAAGGAAAAGGCATTCTTGCCTGTCTGTGTTGATCTGGATTTTGTACAGTTCACTTTACAACTGCTGAGTTTGTCATATTTGCTTTATTACATCTTCCAGAATTTCTGCATAGTTGTCATAGCTTTGTCTATTCCCTGGACAAGTGTATAAGCTAGGAAAATAACATTTCTGTATTTTATTATTACCTTTCACACTTATCCTTGAATAGACAGATTAAATCACATTTGTCATTTTAGTTTCCATAGTACTTACATGATAAAAGTTATTTAATAGATTTTATGAGACCACAGAACACTATGTCAACCATTTATTTAGCTTGATCTTGACCAAAAAAGACCACAGGATTTAGAGAGGTTGCACATTCAAATGAGTAACCCTGAGTTGCTGCATGTCTTTCACAGGGCTTTCAGACTTTTAAATGATAAAGAATGAGAATTATGTTGTATGCAGTTCCTATGACTTACACTGTAATAACAAAAACAGCAAAAAGTATTGGAATCTAAAAAAGGTACAGCATCTAATCTGAAGTTCTATAGATTTCATACCTTACCTCACATCTTTAGTAAAATGAGAAATATATCTCCTTTTAGATACTGTTCATGTTCCTTCTAGTTTGGTAAACAAAAATAATAAGGCAATCACTGTCAGGAAGCAGCAATAGCAGGGCTGCTCCCGAGGAAGGAGTATGAGGTTGGCGGGTGGGCCCCAGGGCAGGCAGGACAGTGCAGAGCCCCCCTCCGGGGCACAGTCCTGCAGCTTCCAAGCAGGTTTAGTGGAGCAGAGCAGGGCTGCTGGAGCAGCACATCCCACTGGCAGCACAGCCAGTGCCGGACAAATTGGGGGTGATGAGTGAAGTAAAAACTCAGTCTGGGGAGTGCAGTCACCAAGTCAGGATGAGCAGGAGCAGGGCTGAGCGCGGG
This sequence comes from Chloroceryle amazona, assembly GCA_027560015.1. Classification (NCBI taxonomy): domain Eukaryota; kingdom Metazoa; phylum Chordata; class Aves; order Coraciiformes; family Cerylidae; genus Chloroceryle; species Chloroceryle amazona. The sequence goes on along the minus strand of JANHFX010027134.1, from coordinate 52,942 downwards.
GGCAGGGCTAAGGCAAGTGTCCAGTGCTTAACTGGTGCACGGAGGCACTGGGGCAGGAGTGTGTGTGGAGGGATGTATATGTGTGCGTGTTTGGGAGGGCTGTTCAGGGGTGACTAGCTGGAGCTATTAAGGCCCACTCGTGTAATCAGGGCCCTGAATTTCAACTTCTCAGAATATTTTTGTAGGTCTCTTCTAAAGTAATTTTTTCAATATCTCTTTTTGAAGCGTGAGCATTAGAACAATGCTGTATGCTCATGTGATTCCATTAACGCCGTATTAAGTTAACACTGCCTTCTTGTTAAGTACCTCTCTATCAGTATAGAAAAAAAAATTAAAAATCAGCCTCTGAGCTATTACAAAAAGTGAGACATTATGTACAGTACCCATGTGAACATGAATTCTTAATATTTTACTGATGCACAGATTTAAGGCTATAGAATACATCCTGTAGGTGTGAAATTCATGTTCCTGATTGTATAAACATTTAATAACTTTACTAAAAGAGATGTGTGACCCTTTGATTTATTTAAAACCCCTTCATCTAACAACCTGTTTCTTATTTGCAAACACAATATATGGTCTATGATTTATTTATTATAGAATTCTAATATGCTTGTTGAGCTTTTTACAGAGATTCATACCTATCATAGAATTTATTTGTTACAAGAAATAAGACAAATTATGCCAGGTTTATGACTTGCTGGTAACCTAAGATAAGAAAAGGTTTTAGTACTTATCTGATCTGCAAACACTTTTTTTCCACTAGCAAAAGCAGTCCAGCTGCTGGAAGATAAAGCTCATGAAGTTTGTGTCTTCAATTCATCTCTAAGACTAAAAACCAATTCAGTTAGGGAAGAGTGATAAAATCATTCTAGTAAAGGTGAGATACCGTGGATTTCCATGTATACACGATCAAGCCCCCAGCTGCTACTGTTTCATGGGGATCTACAGCATGCATATCTTTCATGAATTCTTGCAAAGACTGTTGACTGTTAGTTACCTCTGCTGTAAGAACAACATGTTTACAGCCTGTCGATTCGTGGATATATTTAAGTCCATTTTGCTTCTCTTAAATGCTAAACTATGAACTATCAACACACATCACACAATGCGTGTTTAATATCTTGATCTTACAAATAAAGTATGAATGCACAAGACACATAAATTATTACCACATAAAGCTGTACAGGAACAGTAATAAACACTTCTGTTAAATATTTTGCAAAAGTAAATTTCCTTTTAACCTCATTTCAGCCTTTCAACTTTTTAAGTGTCCTGAGCATCAGATCATCTTTATTCACAACTATGCACAACATAAGAATGTTTTTTACCTTTATTCATGGATACTTGAAGTTAACATAAGCATATAATAAATAATACAGAATGTGTAATATGGCATATATTTTGCTATGAAATATATATACCATATATAGTGTATAATATATGATGTATTAAACAACTAGACTAGTTACCAGTTAGTTTGGGATTTGTGATTTTCTGCAAAATATACTTAGAATCGTAGAATCACAGAATGGTTTGAGTTGGAAGGAACATTTAAAGGTCATCTAGTCCAAACCCCTGCAATAAGCAGGAACTTGTTCAACTATATGAGGTTGCTCAAAGCCCCATTCAACCTGACCTTGAAAAGTTTCAATGATGGTGCATTCACAACTTCTTTGGGAAAGCTGTTTCAGTGTTTCATTACCCTTATCATAAAAATCTCTTCCTTACATGTAGTCTGAATCTACCCTTGCTCTATAGCTACAAGTCCTAATAAAAAGTCTGTCCCCATCCTTCTTATAACCCCCTGTTAAGTGTTGAAAGGCTGCAATAAGGTCTTCCCAGAGCACCCCAAATTTTAAATTAGTAAAATATAACTAAAATTGCACTATAATAACTATTGCCATTCTGCAAACAATTTGAAAATATAACACATTAACACACTATGAGAGGAAAAATACATTGCAGTGTAGTGAGTACTACTAATTGTATTGAGCAGCTTTATGATGAAACATACCTACTGAACAGTGATGGAACGTAAAGCTTGAGCCAAAGACAAAATGACAGCTGCATTAAAACTTCCAAAATTACAGGCACTAACCTGTAGTAATCATGTTTTTCTGTCTTCCATGATTCCTTCCATTCATAGGGTGAAGTAACTACAGATAAAGATAACTGAAGATTTACTAAACTATGTGTTGAATCAGGTTCAAGGTGTCATAATTTCTAGTTTGTACTTAGTTGAATTAGCAGTATATATGGCTACTAATGCTTGTATGTGCTCTTGATTATGTTTTTATTTTAACATATCTGTTAATTAATCATATTAATAATAAGATTTAATGTTTAATATAAGTGGGCTTCTATTGTCCTAAATACTCTATACACACAACATATATAGATTCACAGAATCATAGAAATATCTGGGTTGGAAGGGACCTCTAGAGGTCATCTAGTCCAACCCCCCTGCTGAGACCATAGCCACCTTCAACTAGATTCTGAGCATGTTGCTCAGAATCTCATCAAGCCTCACCTTGAATGTCTCCAGGGATGGGGCATCAACTACCTCTCTGGGCAGCCGGCTCCAGTATTCTACCACCCTCATAGTAAAGAACTTCCTCCTTACACCCAACCTAAATCCACTCTTTTCTAAATTAAAAACATTGTTGCTGGTCCTTTCACTCCAGGCTTTTGTAAACAGGCCCTCTCAGTCTTTTTGTAACCTCCCTTCAGGTACTGGAAGGTCATTATTGGGTCTCCCCAGAGCCTTCTCTTCTCAAGGCTGAACAATCCCAGCTCCCTCAGCCTGTCCTCACAGGAGAGGTGTTCCAGCCCTCTGATCATCCTTGTGACCCTCCTCTGGACCTGCTCCATCAGGTCCATGTCCTTCCTGTGCTGAGGGCTCCAGAGCTGGACACAGTATTCCAGGTGAGGTCTCATCAGAGCAGAGTGGCAGAATCACCTCTCTCAATCTGCTGGCCACTCTTCTTTTGATGCAGCCCAGGATGCGACTGGCCTCTTCCCCCAGCCTGTATTGATAGTGGGGATTGTTCTGTCCCTGGTGCAGGACCCTGGTCTTGTTGAACCTCATGTGGTTCACCTCAGCACACCTCTCCAGTTTGTCTAGGTCCTTCTGGATGACATCCCATCCCTTTGGTGTGTCGACAGCACCACTCAGCTTGGTGTCAGCTGCAAACTTGCTGATGGTGCACTCAATCCCGCTGTCTGTGTTGTTGATAAAAATGTTAAACAATACATGTCCCAGTACAGACCCTTGAGGGACACCAGTTGTTACTGATCTCTATCTGATCACGGTACTCCCATCAAATCCATCTCTCCAACTTGGCAAGTAGGATGTTATGGGGGACTGTGTCATAGGCCTTGCAGAAGTCCAGATAGATCACATCCATAGGTAGTTCCTTGTGCACTGATGCAGTCAAAATTAGTCAGTCAGATTACACTGATTCAACATACAATCTACTTATGTAGACTAGAAACAGAGCTGCATATTGGAGGTATACATAAAGTCATTCAATGTCAATGTAAACCCTGTTGATCACGAATGTGCATGTATAGTGTGAGCACAGGAAATGAGAGAGAAGAATAGGGTTGACTGAAATATAAATGGAAGGGAAAAGCATTAAGAGTAATAACACAGGAATAAAGAGAAGATGTAAGCTTGAGAACAGGTCAGGAATATCTAGGAATGATCACCACAGGAAGGGATGCCCCTATTTATTTGATAATAACTTTCTCTGTAGTTTTAACCAAGGAACATATGGAGGAGAAAGTGGAGACAAGAGACAGAGACACCTTCATGAGAGACAAGCAGACAATCTATTGCCTGATCTTAGCATAGCTAGAGTTAGAAAGCCTTTAATCAACTGTTCTGGCTTTAGTTCAGAGCCAATTATTTCCCTCATCCTTGTACCGTTCAACAGTGCTTAGTTTTGCCAACTTTTGCTAGAAGTCCTTTCAGCTAAAGTCTAATTGGAATCATCTCACAAAGAAATCGGTTGCATTTAGACTTAACACCTCTAACACTTTCAGTATAATAGTTAATGATACATTTCTAGACCAATTATTCCAAGTGAGAACAATATTACCTAATTGTTGAACATCAAATATATATGCTTGCTACTTGACTCTCAAAAGAACTCAAGCATGACAACAGCAACACACATAGACAAGTTCAGTGGACTAATTAGCAACTAGTAATGGAACGAAAATATTGTTGAGGATTCTCTTGTATACAAGTTCCTATGCTGATGTGTGAAAAGACATCCTTGTTTCTATTATAATATTTCTTTGACTCTAAGTTTACTACTGTAATATAAAATAATTGAGTACATAATTTAGAATTGCAGCAAACTCTTGCCAGATTTGACAAAATTTCTTAATGCAATAAATATCCAGTGCTTTTGGATATTTATAATTCAATGCTTTTGACTTTTATAACTTTTTCCAGATGTAATAAAAAATGTGAAGAAACCTAGTGAAGTGATATGATAATTGAAGCTAATGAAATATGAAAAAAAAATGTTATATTTAGGGAAAAATATGGGAATCTTTAAGACTTTTAATGAGAAAAATATTAATTTTACACTTCTTTTCCAGACTAATGGGAAGTCTAGCATACAACATGAAATGAAGACTGAGATGTGTTTTTTATCTACAAAATTTTATTTGTTCGTATTTTCTCATTACTATATAATTTCTCAAATAATCTTAATTCCCTGATAGACCTAAAACTCTAAAAATGTATAGTAAGCTCTTATGTGTTTGAAACTTCAGCTGTGCACAACTCAAGAATTATATGCTCTTCTGAAATTCACCTATTATGTTCTCTTCTGTCAAGCAGCTGTAATAGTGAAATATTCACACTGGTAAATTATGAAGCTGATAAGCATTAGACTGACCTAGACAATAAAAAGTAGAAGAGCGTCAGAGAAATGGCAGTGCAAATTCATCTACCACATACGGATGTTTCTGCTATGAAAGCCTACATTCTATTCCTTTTCTCCTACTTTGATGATATGTTAGAGACAACCAAGTTCATAAATTAGTAATCTTAATTTTTACTTTTAATAGAATAAAACCAATTTGAAAATACTATCTCATTATCTGAACACTGTACTTTTGCAAACATCTAGTCAAGTTGCACTAAATAATATTGATACAAATGATATAACTTGATAATTTTCTGAATAGAAAAAAAACATTTCCAGTTCTATGTTTTGTACTTAATCTCCATGTACATCTTAGAAATGTTTTGATTTTTCATAAATTTTATCTTAACTAAAAAAAAAAAAACAAACCAAAACCACTGTTGGATACTGCACAGAAATGTAAAAGGAAGCTGAAGGTACATTCTACCTTTCCAACAAAACAAACTGTAGTTGCTGTTAGTGAAGAAGAAGCCTGTGACAGACAACAGTTTGTGTGTCAAACTATATGTATGATGAATGTATAGCCACAGGCAAGCCAGTGTTAGCATTGGCACCTGGGGACAACAATGAATCACAAAGAAAGGAATCTGAAAGAGGGAAAGGCCCAGATTGTGGTTTAGAGACAGCAGCCAGCCAACAGTAGTGTTTAATTCTTTTTCACATGGGGCAGAAGAAAATGAAAGACTCTGCAGCCACTTTCTCCATCTGGAAGAAACCCTGATAACAAAGAGAACAATCAGGAAGAAAGAAAACAGATGTCTTTCTACTGTACTCAGTGATTTTGTGTTATATTAATATGTAGGCACCAGGCTGTCAGTGGTAAAGTTTTTAAAATGTATATAAACAAAATAACAAAATTTATATACATAAAATATATAAATAAAATACAAATAAATTAAAATGTAAGAAAGCAGTCTTCCTTAAAACCAAAAATAAACCTAAAAACAATAGAGGTGGTCTTCTAAATTTCATAGGTTGCCAGCATGTTGTCAGTCATTTTTCAATATATCTCTCTTCTGGTGGAAGAGAGTTTGATTTTAACATATTCTTTCTTCCTGGAAAGAATTTGTTAAATCAAAAAGTTATTTGGTGACATCTTTCATTTACTGATATATGACACACTTATAACTTTGTTCTTGTAATAGAATTTTTGAGAATTCCCAGGTCAACATACCCTGAATTAAAAGAAAGATATTTCTTTTAGTGGCTTTGTCTTGTCACTGATGTAAGCAGCCATAATGGTGGCCTGGTTAGAAGGGGAAAATTACCAAGTAAAAGAAAATGTCTATTAAATACTGACAAAGGACTACCAACCTGGAACTGTCAGCCTGGGAATCAGAAACACCCCTGAAGTACATCTGGGTACCTAGAAATGGGACATATACTGAAATACCACCAGCAAGTGCAAAACGAAGGCACTGTACCAGCAACTTATTGTCTGAAAAGGTGGAAAATAATCTGGAATTATTTTTTTTTTCCAATAAAAATAAAATTCCTCTGAAGGAAAAGAAAATATCTTTATTTATTGGCTGTTACAGGTGAAGAAAGAAGAGAAAATATCTTTATTTATTGGCTGTTATGGGTAAAAAATCAAAATTAACATCATCAATTAGCCACTCAAAATAGTATGTCCTATGCCCTCTGAAATCTCTATGTTACAAAAAAGACTTGATTTTTATCTAAAATGGAGTCACTCTCCCTAAGAATTCCTCATGCTGCTCCTATATTTCCTTTCTTAAACAGGATGAATTCTCCACATGAACTTTCTATGAGATCTTGGACTCCCACTTGGGACTCATGGCTGACTCTGGAGTCTAACTCTCTCTTTGAAGTGAGACTGCTCTCTTATGGGACCCCACTTTGGGGTCAGTTTGGTTAGTTCTCCTACCCCAGGGATGGTTGGGTCCCTCTCTGGAATCAGATTGTCCTTCCCTTCAGGTTTATTTGCCCTCTTCTGAAATATTTCAGCTTTACTTGAGAGTGATGAGAGACATATGTACCCTTATAAGTAATCTATTACAAGTATATCTGCTGTTATATTGTTGAAATGTTTCTTTACTAATGATAAGTTTATTTAAAGGTGGATCCCTACTTGACTGTTCCTGTTCCAGATTGTTGCCATATAATTGATAACTGCTATTATTGATTGTTGCCATACTTTAAATTGATACTGTATCATTGATTGCTGATAGTAATTTGTGTTAGTTTGATATATAAAGAGATTCACTGTATTAACCGTAAGTATACTTGCTAGTGGTGATTTTTTTGAGAGCTTATATTCTAGTGGTGATTCATGTGATATTTGTGGTATTTTGTAATAGGGAAATTTAGAGGATAGAAGTCTCTATCTCCTTGTGTGTTATAGGATCCTATGATCCCATGGTCGCAATCTCTACACATCTGCAGACTAGCTAATACTTTAGGTCGTGACAGCCTTTAAACTCGATAAATCCAAGCTTCTTTGTCAAAAAAGTAAAATGAGTAACTGCCAAAATACCATCACTGAGTACTCACAAGTAACTACTGAAACAAAAATATACTATCTTTTTCTTTGAGTTGTCAGCCATTTGAAGGTGTATTATTTTTACATCAACTGCCTTACAACAATAGCAATAAATATAAGTAATTTGAATACAATATTATTTTTAAAAAGGAGGAATGGGCAAGTTAATACAGTAAGTACTGGAAAGGATTAACTATGTTTATGAAGGAAATAAGTGTAGTTATTATCCTATCTGTAAAAGCACCTACATTTAATATAGCCAAAAAAGATAGGCTTCATCAAGTCAGTACTGAAAAAAGTATTTTTTTCCTCAGCTCTAAGTTTAAGTCAGATTTATTAAAGCTTGTAGCTAAGTAAATCACATACTGCATAAGCTCTCAAATGAGTATTCTAAAAATATTTCTTACACTATAAGATTTCAGAAAATAAGGTGCATATTAGTTTTAAAAGACATTTATCATATGCTATTGAGGTCAAAGTTTATGGACAATATATCTTGTTGGACTTACATCTGTAAGAAGCAGGTTTCATTTAAGTCTTAAGAGTTTAAAGAAGGTAAAAATCACAGAATTTGTTCAATTGTGTAGAAAGAAGACATCACAGACTACTACGAGTTCAGAGACAAAGTTCCATTCAATGCCTTAATATGTGATGAAAAATTATCTATATCAGGTGTTCTAGCTTTCCTTTCTGATTGTTAAGGGTCCCTCCCTTATTCCCTTTCTCTTCCCCTTTGGCAAGGGAGAGCATATGTTACAGGTTTAGTGGAAGGCCCTGACTCTAAACTTTGACATTGCTAAATCTGTGGGGTTTATGATTTTACTCTCGTGGCACAGCTTTTGATTACTTGTAGTAATTACATGTGTGTATCTTGACAATACAGTACTCTGTTTCTAAAACACGTCTGTCATTCTTTCGTGTTTACAGGGAGGTTCTAAAGCACTTTATTAATTCTTTATGATGTAAGGTTACTCTATTCACAAAATCAAACACTATTCATCTAAGAGTGCCTTCACTTTAAAATGAAATAGATAAGATAGACAAAAATATCACAAGAATCTATGATGTAGTCATTCACCTAGTGGGTGAAGGGAAGACAGTGGATATAGGTTGTCTGGATTTTAACAAGGTTTTTGATACTCCCCCTTACAGTACCCTTCTGGATAAATTGTCCAACTGTGGGATAAGCAGATGCACAACACTCTGTGTGAAGAAATGGCTGAATGTCAGGGCTCACAATATTATAGCGTAGGGGGTTATATCTGGCTGATGGTTAATAAATTCCTTTTTATTTTGCTTGCTTGCACAACTTTTGCTTTACCCTTTAAACTATCTTTATCTCAATCCATGAGGTTTTTCACTCTCATGGTTTAGGGTCAGGGCAGCCTGCTAGACCTATATCAGACACTCTGTTAACCCTCCTCCCTGCCCAAAGGGGAAGAGAAAGGGAATAAAGGAGAGAGACTTAGCAATTAGAAAAGGAAACTAGAACAGCTTTAAGGAAAAAAAAAATAATAAAAAATGGAATATATACAAATATATACAAAAAAAAGTATTGAACCACCCCACCCCCCCACCCCCCCCGATGGCCATTACATCACTATTACCACTGATGCTGTGGAGCAGCCACCAGGAGGTTCCAGACTGGGCCCAGGAGCAGATGGGAACTGTGTTCAGGGGCTAGATTCTGGTATTGTATTCGGGAGCACACAGATTGGGATCAAAGGCAGAATGGACATCCTCCTCAGATGCTTCAAGGAAGAAACCAGAAGAGGACCCAAGCCAAGATGAGCAAAGCTGGCAAAGAGGGACAAGAGGACAAAGAGAGGGGACAGACCCCTTGTGATCCCTCAGCTTTATACCAAATATGACATATATATGGGATGGAATCCCTCACTGGTCAGTTTGGGGTCACCTGCCTTGTCCACTCCTCCCTGCAAGTGCAGCCTTTTCTGCACTCTCAACATGATACAGAAGATCCAGCAGTGGCCTTGGTCTGCATACCAATCCTTGGTACTAACTCTTAACATCAGGTGTTACCACTGCCAGCAGCAGACACTGTTTGTGAAAACAGGCTGCTTACTTCAGAAAGTGCAGTTAGAAGAACTGAGCTGGAAAGTAAAATCACTGAACAGAATTACTTCTGTTCTCTCTCAAAACAAGGACACTCAGTTTTACCCTTGTGATTCTTTTCCCCATTCCATTGTGGGGAGAGTGAGCAGCTCTGTGGTCCTTAGCTGCCTACTGGGCAATCCCTTTTGGCACCCAATGTAAGTCATGAAGGTTTGAGATAATGGCAGATTTTGTGCTAGGCTGAATTTATAGCTGCTATAGCTATTCAGCTATAGCTGTTCAGCTATTAATTGGCAGGCTCCTGTGCTAACCATGGGGTTTGCTTTTCTTACTGTATCTTAGAGTCTAGTGCTTGTCAATGGGTGGTTTTGCTGTTTTCAGTACTGCTTATCATCTCACTGTGATATGGCTGTGAACATTTTGATAACAGCAATGGCTATGCACCTGGGGTAGCAGACTGCCAGGGCATCGCTGCTGTGCCTGTGCTGCTGTACTAAAGAGGCTGTAACTCCAATGTGAACCCATTGTAGAGATAGTGACCAGTGGATAAGTCATCACAAGAGCAGGGGCATCTCAAAGCATCTATGGCCGTGGATAAGGCCATTTTGGAACACCTCAACATTTAGAATTATGGTGTTTGTCTTCCCAAGTAATGATCAGGCCTGATGAAAACCTACTTCCCTTCAAATGGCTAAACATCTGCCTGCCGATGGGAAGTAGTGAATGAACTCCTTATATTACTTTTCTTGTGAATGCAGCTTTGGTCTTAATAGGTTTAAGCAACAGGGTACTGTGTGAGCAGCTGTGTGGTACTTAGCTGCCTGAGGTTAACCCACAACAATTAACAAAGCAAAGACTTTTAAGTAAAAATACATCTTTTTACTTTTTTTGTTTTGCCTATTATTGTTCAGATCTGTTACTGACTTTGTTGGTAGAAATGAGCTTGAACTCTCTTCATGTTCAGCTTTTTATAAAATTGCGATGAGGTAGTGAGCCTGTGCTAATGAGATGATTTTGTTACTGTGATGACAGAATAATTACAAATTAAGTCTGACTTCATCACTAAACTGAAAATACAGATGCTTTATAAGGTGTTTGACCTTTATTTAATTCTGGATATCTTCAATAAACTTTTGGTCTTATCTTCTGTGAAGAACTAACTAATTAGGAATGTTTACCATATACTTCCTTAATTCAATCTTGCTTAATGGGTGTTATATATCTAAAGAAGCACATATTTAAATGAAGGAGACTGAGACCTTTAAAAGTTTGCATATATATGATCTCGAAATCTCAGTACACTGTCTTTCCGCTGAAGAAGCTAAATTCTGGGTTTATATTATGATATGTGGTTTTGTTTAATTTCTATGTTTTTTACATCCAGATATCATTTGGAGAGTCTTTAATACTTTTTAAAATTATTATTATTTTCTATTTTAATGCCCTGTATTTCCTTTTCAAATGTAATGTTAACTTTTTTTCCATGAAAAGGAAAAGTAATTACAAAAATAAATCATAAAGTAGTGCCCATTTTAATGTAGGTAAGTGGGTTAATGTCAAAGATTACAGTGATATGCCTGCTGTCTGTGATGTTATAATTGCTGCATTACTGCCACCACAGCAGTCTGTGATCCTCCAATGTACAGGGTGGAAATCAGTTTATGATTGTATGCCTTCACTATCAATATTGAGCCTATTCTGAAACTAGACTGGTGGATGGATAGACAGATGGACTGGTGGATGGATGGACTGCATCAGAACTAGATCTACAAACTTGGATCTGCTAAGCACTGCATAACTGAGCATGCAATTATGCCGAACTCATCACTACTATTACTATTATAGTAATAATTCAGGAAGAAAAGTGTGAAAATCTGAGTCATCTGTATTAGAACCCAAATGGATGTAGTAGCTTGGTTAGACACGAGATCCACTGCACAGTGTAAGCATTCCTGCCAGAGTTTTTCTCAATATTAAGGGCTCTTTTTTTAGTACTTCATGGTGTGTCATGATTTCAGAAAAGCCCATATACATAATAATGGATATGGTAAATGTGGTTCAGATCAATAAATGGCTCAGATCCATATGGTACATGGTCTTCTGTGTCATTTTCCAAAGGGGTTTAATCCCTTCTCCTAAAACACAGAATTTCTTTTTCACTGTTTGCAGCATTTGCATTGTAAGTGTGTAACCCTAAGATGGTTTCTAGTTCAAGGTGCTCAATTAGTTTAATGTGTTAGTATGGGAGCCTAATGTTTTGACTTAATCCAAGTCTCCAAAGATGGAGAATGGTGGGAGGAGAGACAGCAGATGGCAAATCACTATTTCAAAAAGGCTGCTGAGGCAGATTCAGGAAGTCTGGAGTACCTGAATTCCAATCTAGAGACTTTTAATCTAGGACCAATTAGATTATAGTGTGGTCATGTTAGCACCCTAAATAAACTAATAAAGGACAAAGAGCTGAGTTTGCTATCCTAGTGTCACTTTCCCAGGGAAATTGTTAAGGATTCTGGAAACAAAACAAAACAAAACAAAACATAGATCCATTGTTACTGATTTAACAACTGTTCAATTCACTGCAATTTATTTCAGGCATCCATGTCTTCCACTTTATTTGTGCTTTGTTTATATATATATATTTTTTTTTTAAAACAAATGAAAAAAAGGTTATCTGTATATTTTTAAAAGTTGTTTGGGATCTCAATTTAAGTAGGTTGAAATTATTTCAGGGCATATACTTACAGAAATAGTTATAAAAGCTTAGGAAAGCTGTGTCCATCAACTTCCAGAAAAGAGACTGAATGAACATTACATGTAAAAAACCCTCATTTTTTTGTTATTACACTGTAGTTAAACTGATCTGCATACCAGAGAGCTTTTGCTGAGATGCAGCTTTCAGTATGATGACACAACTAGGCATAATAGAAAGTAGCAGGATACAAAATACTAGTTCTTTTTGCATCATCTCTGTTTTAACCTTATCAGAAAGTCAGATCAAAACTATTATTCAGTAATTTGAAATGCATATACCATAAAATCAAAATACAAGTTTCCTTTTAGTGACCTAGGATTTACATTTCCAAACAGAACCTTCAAGACAGTGAAACAGTGCCTTTGACTTCAGAGGCCTAAAGGCAATAACACTGTGATTTCAGATATAGTATTTCAAAGAACATAATTCATGCTAACCTGAACAATGATGCTCAGTGGTAAGAATGGTTCTTTAAAACTGTTGTGGGATCTCCTTGCTTTCTCCATTAATAGTGCAGAATAATCAAATTTCCCAACCATTATATGGCAGCTACTTAAAGAATACTGGACTCTTTAAAATTGGTATGTGGAAAACAAAAGCTATCTAAATCAAACAAAACAAAATCTGAAAGTATATTTGTCCTGTGTTATCATCTCCGTAACAACAACATGTATCATTGGTTATATAAGGGGACGATATATTTATCAAGGTCATTTTTGATTTGTGTGGATATCCGGTATTTGGACAAAATGAAGAAAGGATGCTATAATTCTGCCTTGGCTGTGTGTATCATTTCAATTAATAGATTTTTATTTTCTTTGATTTTTTGCCTTATAAGAGATTAATACAGCAGTTGTCATAGTTGAATAGAAAATTGTATTCTTTGAGTGTTGTCCCTTTTTTATATTAAAAAACTTACTCACCTCCCTTATAATGATTACTAGTACAGATATTCACAAATATTGAGGAAACACAGTCTTTGTTCAGATCCTATTACAGTAGATACTATATAAATGCAATTCAAAAAATAGTGCTCCTCTAGGAGTTTATAAGTAATACAGAAAAACTGACAGGCAAATGAACCATATAATCTGACAAAATTGAGATCGGTAACTATTATGAAATAATAACGGTCTAACTCTTAAGATTCTTTTGTAGGTTCAGTGAAAAGTATTTTCACATGTAGTTACAAGGGGAGAATAACAAGAACTCTGGAGATACTTGAGAAGAATAACTGAAAGTTTGTCAATGTTTAGGGTCAGGACAGCCCACTAGACCTTATAAGATGCTCTCTCTTAACAACCCTCATGTCCCAAAGTGTAAGAGAAAAGTAATAAGGGAGAGAGACTTAGTGATTAGAAAACTAGAACAGCTTTAGTGAAAATGAAAATAATAATCATAAACATGGAATATATGCAAATATATACAAAAATAGTACTGAACCCCAAACCTGTTATGGCAATTACATAGAATCATAGAAATGTCTGGGTTGGAAGGGACCTCTAGAGATGGCAGGGCCATCTGTTAATAAATGTTCATATATATGAACTTAAGATTGTTCCTACAACAGGAATATGTTTAGGTAGAAAGTCCCAATAATTTTACGAACAAAATGAGAAGGTGTAAAGTTGCAGCATACATTGTTACATTTATTTCTCATCAGCCCCTTAAATACAGTTTGAAATGGGCAAGTCTTGAGCATGGTTCTATCTGCCTCTAGAAACTAGATATTTTTAGTTCAGTTTCATGACTTTAATTTTATTTTGATGGTTTTGTCTATTACACCTCCAAAGTAATAAATCATCAAACCTCCCTAACTGCCCTTCTTGTCGCTTGATAATTTGAACAAAAATATTAGAAACACTCACCTCTTTTGATTGAATCAAAGAATCCTTCATAAACTTGTATACTGATTTGTCACCAGGAAAATGTTTTCTTTTCAGAATGCCATCTACCCCTTCCAATATCTAATGAGTTTATTATAATTTTTAATGTGGAAATTTTTTTTATTACAATGTCTTATATACCTAATAGATTGTCTCAAAAGTAATTTTTATTGTAATTTATTGAGGTATACTTAAATATTAGTTTACAAATATAATTCCATATTTGATTTACACTATGAAAAAGGCTGACGTAAGGAGATAAATTAACTACTAGCTCTGTTAGGGAAAGATTCAGTTGTTTGATTATCAGGTAGCTATTTTCACAGAACATAGACCACATCTTCGCTTCAGAACACAAACTGCTTTTCAGTTAGCTTTTAATTGTTTAAATATTTAGGGGATGCATTTTCCCTCCTTTTTCATTTTCCCTGTCCCCCAGCTAGATTAAGATGAAATTTTCTTCTTGCTCACTGATGAACAATTTAGCATTTATTTCTTTAACTTTCTTCATCTTTCAAAAAAGTCTTTTCCCTCTCTTGTTTAAAGAGTAGGGATTATTTTCATCGATGGGTTTTCAAAGAGGAGCTGTCACTCTGGAACATACCAGTAGATTAGAGGACGGGTAAAACACACATTTTGTCTTTAGAAATCGCCCTCACCCTCTTGTCCTCCAATGAAAATGGAAGTGCTGACAGACTTTAAGTGGACTCAATTCTAATGTTCCTTATGTGATGGTTTATATAAACCATCTTCTTCTAATGAAAAGGCAAGAACTTTGGGTTCAATACATTTGTTTCTGAAAATCTTTCCCTATATTTCAATAATATATTTGGAAAAAATATTACTGCATCTTATTCTGTTCTTTGTAGCTAAGAAAACTGGAAAAGAATAATCTACTCAGTATGTTGTAAAGAGACTTTTTTCAAACCTGGTTATATGATCTTGTTTATCATCTGCACTGTGGAGTGAAAAGTGTCTCTGTATAGTTCAGGTGGTGCTAGGACCAAAATAGTTTAGCCTAAGGGATTTTGTATTTGTTTACTGCCATGATATTTAATAGTAAAAAGCTGTTAGAGCATACCATACACAATGAAGGAGAATGATTTACCAGGCAAAGATGCACACAGGCACTCTTCTGATGCACTAGTAAACTGAAGTAGCTACTTTCCTGCATAGACACACATATACTATAATAAGTGCAATCTCTTCTTCAGCTAGTAAAGTAAAATCTTCCCTTGAACTTATTATTTTGATAAAATTTTGCTTTTTTTTTTCTAAGTCTAAAAACTTAGTGATTTAACAGGCAATATAAATAAGCTAAAGATTTTACTATCCTTTTTTTTTTGTATAAAGGGCATCTTGTTATTAACAGTGTTCTAATCTAAAGCTACAAAAGCTTTAGAGACTTATTCTTGTTTCTATTTGACATACAGAAAGATATAAAAGAGTTACTTTTTTTCTTGTGGGTTTTTTTTTTTAATGTATGTGTATTGAGATAATTTAGGAAAGCAAAAAAACCCAACATTATGTGTAAGGTTACCTGGACTTCTTGGAGGAAAGGTATTATATACAGTACTAGATATATGTATATATTTAGCAGACATTACAATGGTTAAAATTAAGGCATATCATTTTTTTCTGATGTATTTATTATAAAGATATGATGACATGATGTATTCCTTTAATCCAAACTCTGTCAAAATAAGGGGAATTTAAGACACTGCATTATTTCTCTTGCACAGGTGAAATCCATTCATTTAGCATTTGAAGGTGGTTAATAACTAAAGAAGCTGGAAGTGTTCCTTCCTTTACCACTCTCTGGAAGTACTCTGAACAGATGAATAAGCAGAATAAATGAATGTCTGAGCACAACTTAGAACAAGTGAAACATTCTCAAGTCTTGGGTCAAAATTAGCTTGAACTTTCACTCTATATATTTGAAGAAATGAGTTAAGAAGAGATGAAAAATGCAATGGCAAGTATGGGGAATGACACACCAAGAGGCAGACTGGCTTCTTCCAGTTCTCTTCTGTACTAGTTGTATTGCCTGCAGACTTGAAGACCCACCATCTGCCTGTTTTCAAGGCACTTTTGACCAAGCCTGGTCTGGTCAAACACAGCTGACAGAGTGGAATTTAGCAACAAAATGGATATAAAGTTGCGACAAAGTCTAAGCCTTTTAACACTTATCTCAGGACATATCGGTGTCTGAATTGTTTTCTTTCTTTTCCTTTTTTTTTTTCCTTCTGACACAGGTTTTTTTTTAATTTTTATTTTATTTTATGATGCTTTTGTTTCCAGAGGTTGTTAGCTAAAATAGAAACATAAAAGACAAAACATGTTAAACCTATTGCCATCTTTTCTCCAAATGAATCCTTGCCATTTAAAAACAAAGCAATTACTTACAATGGCACTGAGTTGTCAATAACCATTCATTTCTTCACCCTTAAGGAGGATAAATCTCTGAATGAAGTTAATGACTTCAGTGAAAATAAAATCAGGTGTCTTTAGCATCAGGCTTGTCATATATCTGTTGAAAATGCCAAAGGAAAAAAAATCTGTCAATCAGAAAAAAAATCTACTGACAAAAAAGTCATTAAAAAGTATAATGGTTACCCATAAATCCAGAAAAATCCCTGGATGTTCATCTTTGTCATGTCTTGCTCTGATATAGCTTTTCCCATTTTCTTTGATATGTTTCTGAGAGATTGGGATTAAAAGACCATTTTTCTTAAACCGCTAAGTATTGTGAATTCTGTGATATGAAAACTTATTCAGGAAGAACTAAATTTAATTAAAACATTTTATAAAAATAGATTTGTTTCCATCAAATTTTTTGATAAAATGCTTCAAGAATCAATAAGAAGTAAGAGACTTGCAAAAGTCAGTCAGACATTTTATTTTCTTGCTTTACAGTCATCACCATTTTACAAAAGTAGTATCATAGATATTTATATTATTATATAACTACCATTGAATTCAGTTGTCCAAATTAAGCAACAATTAACCTTTAAGCATAAACATAGTAATTTTTTAATGTTTTTTTTCTTTCAGTCATTTACTTGAATGAACATTCAGTATAACTTTTTCACTACACAGTTCAGAATGCTTACTAAATAAATTATTATAAAAGACAAATAATCTGTATGAAAATGCAACAAATCACCTCTTCCATGTATCTCAGAAATGTTAAAATAGTTCTTTTTGTGATGCCTAATTTTCAAGTTGCTGAATAGAAGTTATATATTTAGTCAGAAAACCACTCTGATATTTTATCAAGCACCAGATCAAATAATTTAATTCTAATTTCTTCTATCACCAAGCAGTTATATAACAAGGAAAATTTCATAAAAATGCAGTTTATACATATGTACTCCAAAGAAGTAATGGAAATGTGTTTCTTCTTTTATATCATTACAAAGTACTTAATTTTCTACATATGAAACAGCTTTCAAAACATCGCTATATTGATTTTTACAAAAATTATGAAAGGTGAATGCTTTCATTTAGAAAAACAGTGCACATCTAGAATATATAGCTGAAGTGAAAATGAAATGAAAGAATCCAAGATTGTTAAGAGTGAAAACAGAAGTTGTATCTGAGAAATAAAAGGTACAGATGAGTTTTTGTAACACTCTCCTAGTTGAATATAATGATGGTCATTTCCTCCACAGGATTTTAATCATGTACTGTTATTTATGAACAACTATAGCAATAGTGTTCTGTCAGGCAGTTGTATTTTCCATTACTGCAGCCTCTCCTGGACATTTTATGATCAACTACGAAATCAGTTTTGTCTGAAAGAAAGTGTCTGTAGTAAATTTATTTATTGAAAATTGGTGGCAAGACTTTCTATAAGAAAAGAAGGATGAGAATATAAAAGGTATAAATTCGGTGAAAGAAAACCACTAGCCAGTGCTAGGTTTGTTGCTGCTTTTAAAAGCAAAAATCAAATTTTTTTTCAACAAAAAGTCTAACAAAAATAAAACTGATTTGAAGATATTGCCACTAACTCATTTGATTGACTTGTTCTCATGCAATGGAAAGTAAACTGCAGTTGCCTGCAGTTACACAGACCAAGGGGTATATGGTATGGTTGCTGTCAAGTTAAAAGACCTAGACTCCTTCAGCACTATGTATGGAGAAGACAACAACATGCATTTTCTATCTCAGCCCATTCCTATGAAGAAGTAAAAGTTAGAAGATGAAACTAAAAAAACCCCTCTGAAATACAGATTTTTTTTCCCCCACATATATTTTCTAATACAGTTCTGAATCTTTCCACAGTTTCATAGTAATAAAGTTCAGTTATAAACAGTTCTATGTAATTCCTTAATAGGTAGTTTTACTTTATGTATTTTTTTCTTGTTATATACTAATATTTAGCAATATTAAAAATATTAAAATTATTATTTTATGTAAAATGCATTTAAAATAAATATTTATAAAATATTTGTTAAAACATATTTTAAAGAACTTGCAAACAAAGTAAAAATATTAATAATAAAAAGATGACAGACCTTTCAGCAATATTTTTACCAATGTTATTAACAGATTACAGACTTGGATGTGAAGTTCTTTGGAGTATCACCGAGGTTATGCTTTTAATTATAGAACTGGAAAATGTCTACAATGGGATGTACATGATTTTTGTCTCCCCTGATCCTCCTTTTCTCCAGGCTAAACAAGCCCAGTTCTTTCAGTCATTCCTAATAGGACTTTCTCAAGGTTTAGGGTCAGGGACATCTGCTAGACCTACAACAGATGCTCTCCGTTAACTCCCCTCCCACCCCAAAGTGGAAGACAAAGAAGCAATTAGAAAACAAAACTAGAACAGCTTTCATGAAAATTAAAACAATAATCATAAAAATGGAATATACACAAATATATACAAAACTAGTATTGAACCTAACCAGCCTCGATGGCAGTTATGTCACTGTCACTACTGATGCTGTGGAGCAGGCACTGGAAAAGTTCCAGACTGGGCCCAGTAACAGATGGGAACCATGTTTAGAAGCTGGATTCTGGTAATGGAATCAGGAACTCACAGATCACGATCAAAGGCAGAATGGACAAAGTCCTCCTCAGATGCCAGCCATTGAAGAAGAGAGGAAGAAGCCGGAAGAACTTGACCCTCTCGAACCCTCACCTTTATAACAAATACAACATATGCCTATGTCCTTTTTGGAGCAAGATGCCCAAAACCAAACACAGTATTCGAGGTGCAGCCTCACCAGTGGCAAGTACAGGGAACAATCATATCCTCAGTCCTGCTGGCAACACCATTCCTGATGCAGGCCAGGATGTTGTTGGCCTTCTTGTCCACCTGGGTACACTGCTGGCTCATATTCAGCGAGCTGTTGACCAACACTCCCAGGTCCTTTTCTGTTGGGCATCTAGTTATTTACCTATAATTTTTTTTTAATCTGAGCCATTTTTAAAGGGTTTTTTAATGTGTATTTTTGATTTTTTTAAAGTTTTTTTTTATTTTACTTTTCTCAGATATTTAATTCTCTTATCAAGTCTTTCACCATTATAACCTGTCCCTACTGTATAATTGCTATCCATTTGTGTTTATAAATTGTTTTTATTAAACACTCAGATAAGACCGTGGACTTGGAATTGCTATAGAAAATGGTTCAAAGGATTATATATGAAAGAGAGGCGAATCTTGATGTGACAAGCTAGGAGAGGAATGCTCATTGTTTGAAGATAGATTGCATCAGAGAGACTGAAATATGAATGACAAATCATATATAAAGAAAAAGATCCCTCACTGCTCCCCTTGCAGTAACCAAAACTCCTGACAATATTACTTATTTTTTTTGTGCGACCGAGCCCTGCAAAATTAATTTAACAAGGCATTTGAATTTTCATACTCAAGATGATGCTAAGTGGGTGATGCATGCTATTTCTCTCCTGGTTTATGTATTTTTTTTTTTCCTTCTATCTTTTATTATACCTTTAAAACAGAAAATACATAGGTACCTTTAAAACAGAAAATACATAGGTACTAAAAATATTTTGGAACAGCAGTACAATAATACTCAACAAATGAGAAATATTAATTCTCTCTGAAACACAAAATTACACTTCTCCATGATGGGCTCTTCTGTTACAGGTGTATACCATGTGGCTGTCAGGACCAATGCTTGGGCAGGATATACAGTGTTCCTGTTCTGGAGGGACTGAATGCTAACATTACTATTTTCTATACTGATACTGATCATGCACCAAGTGATAGCTGCAGACATCATCACCTTGCTGCAGGGAGGTAATGACCTGCAAGCACTCCACTCCCACCCAGGACACTCCTGGTTTAATCTCTGATTTGGAGGAAAGGACAGCATACAGACAATTTAATCTGTTAATCTACAAAATTTATTGTTGCCCCATGATAGTCATGGCAACCTCTTCAAATGATGTATATTCCACAGACATAAAATTTAATAACCTGTTGTTTGCTGTGTCTGGAGCCACCATCAGGGAACAGGTAATAACACTGTTACCACATTGCCATTTCTTGATGAATACTAAATGAAAAGATTTTTGAAGAATGTTGAACACTTTTATTTAGACCATTTCCATAGGACCTAGACATAGGATTTCAGAAATAGTGTTGATGCCCAATTGCCAAGAGCTTTAGATATTGCCACTTGTTTCCTTTGCCTCACTGGGTATAAGTAGACATATGAAATGTAATTTTTTTTTGTACAGAAATTAATTTTATAGGACCCTTATGTATAAATTCAAGGACACTGTCACTACCTAATAATCTGCAACATCCCCAAGTGCCTCTGTATTACCTAGATTATTACCTGTATTACATAATCCAGATTTTATCCAGACATTGTCTTTATTGGATGAAATTTTTATGCCTACTTAAAGGTACTCATATTTCTTCTTTTTTTTGCATCCATTTTGCTTCCTACTGAACCTATTTCTCAATAGAGACTTTCTTTTGAAATTACAAACAGGCATAACTTTGTCTCTTAGCAGACTTTATTTAAAGTAACACACTATAGTCTCCTGAACTTTGTTAAATCAATTATTGAAGCATATCCCTAGATTTTCTTCTCAGTGAAGTAAATTGAAAAAATATCAACTGGTCCATCAGCAGTTCCAAATGATACCTAGACCCAGTGAAATAAATTAGGAAATTCTCATTGGTTTATTTAGTGTTAGGATATCCTCTAATAATACATAAGAAAAATTAAAGTAGTCTGCTGAATTTAAGATTTGATATTAAATAATATTTTTTACTTTCTTCTTGTTAAAGCTAGTGAACAAAATATTAACTTGCATAGAATAAGATTTGGAACAGAGAAAAATCTCAAGTACAGAGGATACAAACAGTATGATTTAATTAAAAGCTACCTGCCCTATCTGAAAAGAGAAAACCACTCCCTAAATATCTTCAGTAATAAATTGTTATATCTATAGGTGTCTTCTGAAAATGTTCTTTACACCAAATCATCAGTGTATCCTGATTCATTCTGTTGTGGAGCTATTAGAAGATGAAAAATATGTATTGGTTTGATGTGACAGAGAAATTACATTTTTGATAGTTACATAGAAGATAAAAATAGAAAAAGTCATCACTGTGATCTACAAAATCCAATAATTTAACAGGATTGCTAAACTGTGAATTCAA
Organism: Chloroceryle amazona; assembly: GCA_027560015.1. Classification (NCBI taxonomy): domain Eukaryota; kingdom Metazoa; phylum Chordata; class Aves; order Coraciiformes; family Cerylidae; genus Chloroceryle; species Chloroceryle amazona. The sequence continues at coordinate 31,125 of JANHFX010027134.1, read as the reverse complement.
ACATCCCTTAGAAGTAGGGCTGAAGACCTCCACTAACCCTTGCTATTTCTCTAAATTGTGTGGGAGAGCGATTTATTAATCCAGGACTTCTGGCACCCAACAGGCATGTGCAAATCCCATCTGCAGGTACAAATGCTTTTACACTTGCAAATGACAATGCACACTAATCTGTGGTACAAATACAGAAATTTTATGATTTTTTTTTCTTCTGTATGTATGTGACTGGCTTCAAATAACAGTCTGAACCCCCTTTCTTATTCTTCTTTCCACAAGTCCAATTCCTAACTCCTATAACATCAAGTACTAGTACTTGACAAAGCAGTGACACTGCTTTCACTTTATGTTTCATTTTCTTCGATGTTGTTAATAACAGAATGTTAGGGATTGGAAAGGACCTCTGAAAGATCATCTAGTCCAAACCCCCCTGCCAGTGCAGAATCACCTAGATCAAGTCACATAGGAACACATCCTTCTGCAGGAGCTCTGGCTGGGTTCCCAACAGCCATTGTGCTTGGTGACAGTAACACAGTCTTCCTCTGCAGGTTGGAGATCGTTGTTCTTCGACCAAGCCGGTAAATTTTTCAGTGTTCTGAAAAACCCCGCCAAGGGACGCGCATGCATGCACACACTCTTTACGCGCCCTGGCCTCAGTACCTCCCCAGAGCGTCTCGCAGCCTCTGGGGGCGGTCGCTCTTAACACCTCCTTTGGGCCGGGCGCTGGTGCGGCGGCTCCGCCCACGGTACGTCATCAGCCCGCACACGAGCTGCCGGCTCCTGAGACAGGCGAACCGCTTCCACGGCTTCGAAAAAGCCCTAAAAAGGTCTCCTTGCTGGCCCTTTTTGCTGTGATTCCCTTTCCCACGGGTGATTGACCTGCACTGGAGCTGGCCTCTTCGGCGAGTGGAATATCATTTGATGTTATTCAATACCCCAGAAAAGAGGTTAAATGTACACGGACCAGCTGTGATGCATCAAAACCTGAGTGGTAACCACAATCAGTACTATATATCCTGTATTTTAAATATAATTGTATTGTCCATATGATTTACATTAACAGGATGTACAGATGTACATCATGACTCAGTTAATTAGCAAAGTTAAAACTCATAAAAAAGCATGTGTGTGTTTTATCTGACGTTAGTGTCACAAATTTAGCAACTAGCGGGCACCTATGTCTTAAGGCATGGGAGGCTAGATTTTTTGCTCATGATTTGGAATGATTGTACACACCTTGTGTTCAGTTTCTGCTCCCACTTCTCCAGAGTTCAAGGGAGAAAGTGGGATTGTCCTCTTGGGGCTACCTTTGAGAGTAAGTTCTCTTGACTTTTTTATAAGAAGGACGTGTCCCTAATGCAGTGCAAGGTGGAATAGGACTAATGTCTCCAATAATCTGTCTTGAGCATCTTTTAGTTAGTTAAAACAAAAGTTACATATGTTTATTATCTAGAATGCTTGACATACTTGTACTCTGGTATCTGCTTGAGATCACGAGCGCCTGGAGTAATACAAGTAACATAACACAAACAACATTATTAATACTAAATTCATTATAAAGAATTGAATAGGAGACAAAAATATCCTGAAAGTGTGTGTGACTTCATGTTGATATGGATATCAAAGCCAGGAAATTAACGTTTTCCTCATTTCTACTGTTTTCTACTGTAATTCTGTAATATTTTTTGCAGTAATATACTAAGGCAAATGTTTCCTGCTTTTGTTTTGCAAAGCACTGTTACTGTCTCAAAATACTTCCCGAAGAAAAGAGAGTTTTGTGAAGAGAGGAAAGACAAAATTAAGCAATTTCATTGCTGTTATTAAATAAGAGTTAAATAATCTACATTCTATATGACAGATATGTTATTATATACATCCTTAAAAGGATGTTATGAGATAGAATGTGTTTATTCAGTACCTGTTGATGCAAGCTAAAAATCTATGTTATGCAAACTGTATTTTCAGTATGATTTTCTCTTTGAGGTTAGCATGCAGCTAACATTACATATAATTAAATTAACTTTAAAGAGCATTAACAAAGCCAAAGTGTTACTGCCTTGAAATAACTACTTAAAATATCTAGATTTCATAAGCAAAAATTATCTGATGTCTTAAAAAATCTATGAAAACCTTTTAATTCACTAGAAATATTTTTTTTCCTGTAAGTTTACAACTTCTTTAATTATTTATAGCTAACGTGTAAATTTTAATTAGTCAATCAAGCTCCTTTGAACTCAAATAATTGAAAGCAGATTACAGGTAAAAAGCAAAACAATTAAATCATCTGGCACAGATCTCCTGTTGCTTTCTATGTTCCTTATCTTTCCTTTGCACTTCACTGTAAAGTTTGTTCAGTTGAATAACTATATAAAACATTTGTTCAAAGCCTCCTGGAGAAGAGACTTTAGATTGATTGGACAGTTCATCGATCCCACTGTCATCTTTGAAACCATTCGCATCACATTTAGTGATCCAAAATCTGAGTGTCATAACACTCTCTAAGCTATTGCAAAATAAGTATAATATTTTGAAAATACTAGTTCAGCTGTTGCCATCTTTCAATTATGACAAAAACTGATATGAAAGTACCTGAAAAGAAAATGACTAGTTATACTCTGCTGTGAGAGTAATAGTGATAAATGAAATAAGATCTGACAGCTTAAATTTAATCAGTGTGTCACTGTTTTTCTTAATAGAGGAAAATCATTCTGTGTCGAGTGTTTAATTTACTATCAGCACTAACAGAGGGATAATGAAAGCAGAATTCCATCATTAGTTTTGTGCAGAGGGTTTGGTAATTAGGGCTGCAAATAAGAATTCAAATCAGATTTGAGTGGTGCTAAGCCTTGCTAATTTAGATGAGTACAAGCTTAAAAAACACTAACCTCAGTATAAAGTGTTCAATACTGAATATATTGGATACTGTATTTTGTTTATTACTGTGTACTTTTCTGGTATCTCTGCCTGTTTGTTTTTTTTTCATGCATATAATATGTAAAGTATTATATATTTCAGGGAAGAAATGTGCTTTTAAGAATTCCCAGACTTAGTTTTTTTTCTGCTTTTTAATTTGCTTTATATGTTGTGTGGAAGATGTGATTATTGCTTTCATGATTTTCTTTCATGTTTCCTCTAAAAAAACTCAGTCATATCTTGAAGTGGTGTTTCAATTTTGATTTGAAATTGTTCTGTCAAAATAACTAATCAATCAACAAGTAATGAAGCAGCAAGAGGTTTTTTTGTGGTGGTTTGTGTTTTTTTGTTTTGTTTTTTTTTTGTGGAACTGGTTATCTGGGGTTTTGTTGCTTTTTTATGTAGGAAATTTTAGCTTATTTGAGGTACTCAATAGGAATAAAAATTATCCTAATATAATAATATTTTCCTATTTTATCTGTCTGCTAAGGCAAAATATTGTAAGCTTTTGAAGACAAATAGTAAGTGGTCACACACACAATGAAGTAGCTCCAAGAGTATACTTAATCATCATTAAGGCCAATTCCACTGCCACTGAAGTCAAAGGGATTTTTCCCCATACAGCAAATGATGACTTAGGACTGTGTATTCTTTGCTGAAGGAAAAGAATAATACAATAATTCAGCCAAATTTTGGGTTGGTGGTGTCAAGATAATGGTTATCCTTCAGGGGTGTAGGGTTTTTCAAAGCCTGTTAAATGCATTATATTATTTTTGAACTAAGACAATGTGTAAATTTTCTGTAATTCTTTGGTTAAGGTGTTTAAGATCTGACATCTCTAACAATAAATGTAGCATTGCCTGGAGTCTAAACTACCTTTCTATTAGGTAACTTTACTTCCTGCCAGACAGTTAGTTACTTAGGAGCATCTGAGACCTTCCTATTACTGACTAGGAAGTACATTTGACATGTAAGTAAATCGTAGTTGGCAGATAATTAAGAATAGAAGGCTTAAGATTTAAAATAGATACTTTGCTGTGTCCAAACTCATACCTTCTAAGTATTCATGCTCATTAAATAATATAGTTGTAAGTTTGTTACCTAAGAAAGGATTTTGTTTAAATGCACTTAATCTAAACTAAATATGTATTTGAAAATGGCAGGTTATAAATATCTCTAGAGGACCTGGCTAGAAGGTCTTTCATATTTGAGTTATATGTCAGGCTGGCATCTGAGGGAATCTTTCACCACTAAACAACTCTTGCAACTTAATCCACCTCTCCACTCTTCTAGATTAACCAAATTGTGATGCAAGTGTCTCCTTTTGTCTCATAATGTGGAGAGCTCATATTACCTATAAAAATTATTTCGGGGCAGTTATAGAAAGTGTCTGAACCTACAGTCCAGTGGTTTCTGTGTTCAGGGGAGATGTGGAAGACTGAGGTCCATATCTTTTTGCCAACAAATATTTACTTATATAAGACTAATAACCTTCAAAGTATTTGTTTAAACATTACAGGATTCAGCCACTGAGCTGCGCTTTCAAGAGGGCTGCATGGGCAAGATGAACCAAGGAACAGTTAGTGAGACAATTTCCTTCCATTCTCTGTGATATTCTGTGACGTCTGTATGTGTGCTTTAATAATATTTTAAAATTAATTTTATAAATAAATGTATTTATTTTTGTGGCAGATGGCATTGCCTCCAGTGACAGCCCTGAGTCACTACTACAGCTGACAGCACTGTCAGTGGCCAGGTATCTACATTACACACATTTTTCAAACTCCAGTCTCTCACTGCCTCACTCCCTCTTTCTCCATTTCATCTTTTCTTGGTTATCTTTCTATCTGTCACCAACTGCCTGCTTTTACAAGTTCATTACACTTCTATGAAGCTACTGAAAATGGTTATTGAAAAAATACGTACATTACAGTAAACAAATGATTTCTTTAATCATCCAAATTAAAATCTGATTTTCACATGACTTATGTTTCTACCTTCATAATCTAAAGAAGGTAGTGAAGCAGAAATACTTTTTTTTTTTTGGTTTTTAAACTGGTGAGCTTTGGCTTCATCTTCAGTGAGAGTGACTTTTTAGGTCAAATATTGATCATGCAGAGTATTTTGCCAATTTAGCCTATTTCAGAATGAGTTTCTGCCAACTTTCCCATAGAGTGCAGTCACTTTTTTAAGCACTATGGAAGAAGTTATCTCTAATATCTTCTTAAAGACATTCTGTTAGATAAAAACATTGAATTGTGACAGTAATAAATAAGAGACTAGATGTGTAACATGCTTTCAGTGCCTTGTTTTTTCAAAGTAATATTTTATATAAGCTGGGGTTTTCATGGAGTTTTCTTTCTCAACATTGGGAGGAGTGAACTATAGTAGTCTAACAGATAAATAAATATATGCATAGAGCAAATTAGGACATCTTTTAAAAGAAAGATAATTTCTGGAGGAAGCAGAAGTAGGAGCAAACTTTATACTCCCTTGGTGATGATGATGACAGTGGTGCCTCTGATATGAAAATCAGTATACCTTCCTGCTAGTCCCCTGCAGAATTTTCCTTTTCAGCTGGGTTAAGTGTAAGCCAGTTTCATTTCTTTCATGTTTCTCTTGAGGTATTTTGACATTAATGTGAGAATAGTAACATTTCACAGAGCTACAGTCTTCAGTATATTGATGGAAGAAGAATATATGAAGGCTCAGCAGCTTTTGGTAAGCCTCTGTGTATTTGCTGAGTGTTGCAAAAATCAGTGTTTCAGGATTATGCATGTGTAGGATCCAAGGAAAAATGATACGCCATTGCACTTCACATACTTCAGAGATCTGTCAAAGGAGAAAGAGCATGTAAGTTATGTGCTTTTTTCCTGGCATAAATGTAGACATCATGTCTTTAGACATCTAAATTTCTTGAAGCTGAATGATACGCTGAAAGCATAACTTTCACTGGTGGATTTAAAAAACAAGTCTAAGCAGATTAGAGTCATATTTTATTAATAGAAAAAAGAAATGTTAAAAAAAGAAAACAGTCCTGACTGTTGACCTTACTCAGACATTCTATTTAAAGGTGTGAGCCCATTCCAGCTGAATGGATATAAAATGTTATCTACTAAGGCAGTATTTTCACTGCTGGGGACTAGAGAATGCAGAGAACAGTATTGATTCCGATACAAGAAGAACATCACTTTAAAAGAAAAAAAAATGGACTCCTAACTTTTTCTTACATAGTCTTGTAATTTCTAAATGTTTCTTCTAGTCGTACCTCATCTATCCTTCAGCCCAGATAAGAGAACTGCATTATTTTTTTTTCATTCAGAAAAGGCAATTTTAGATTACACTGAATTCCTTCTGGCAGCAAGCTTAAAAGCTTTATAAATGGTGTTTGATAATATGACAATGCCATTGAATAAAACTTAAAATCGATTGTGAGATAATTACCAAAATGCAATATATTCATTATACTCATTGAAATGGGTGAAATATATTCTGCTCATTTATATTAAAAATGTGTTGGCTGGGGGAAATCATTATACATATTGGCAGCATTATCATGGTTTGAGCTGCATTAAGTTGTAAAGGAAGTCATGCTTAATGAACCCTCTTTTAACTTTGGAAGCCAACATTCCAGAATAAAGTGTCCTGTCACCTAAAGCCAAACAAACATGTTTGAAACATGATTTCTTTACATGCATGTAATCCATACTTATTTTGACAGTCCTTCTCTTAAAACAGCAGAAGTTAATTAAACTTTAGTGCACCCTTTTAAAGTGAAAGAATTAATTTTTTTTTTGCCACACCATTTATATGTACTCACCATGATAGAAATTTTCATTGTAAAATAATGGTGCACCTTGTAAGGTCTTGTAAAAGTAATTTCACAGCATCAAACTCATATGGAGGCAGCAAGTGTTCAGTTACTTTATGTATCAAATTTCAAATCAAATTGCTTTAGGATGAAGAAACTAATTAATGAAAACATTTTGGTTTGGGCATACAAGTTGAGGAAGTTCACACCTGACAAACTGGGCATGTCTGTGGTTTAGACCCAGATAGGAGCTGAGAACCACACAGCACTTGCTCGGTGCTCTCCCATCCAAACCCACCCTCTGAATGGAAAGGAGAAGAGGGAGAAAAGTACAAAATCCCACTCGTTGACATAAGGAGATTTTAATACAACAGTGCAAAAGCAGAAGTAGCAAAACCAACAGTAACAGAAAAGGAGTGATACAGAATGAACCTGCCTTGACCAGTCTAATCGCCCACCCCAATGTACTCATTTTGCCAGGCCTGCCCTCAGCCCTTGTACAGCAGTCATGACATCGAAACATATTGAGTAACTCCTTGGATAGTTTGCTTGTCTATCCATGTATGTCCAACTTCCCTTCCAGCTTCTGGTGAAAATTAATCCTATTCTAGCTAAACCCAGGACAGTTTGATTTTCTGTATAAATGGAAATAAATAGTAGACAAAAGTATGTTTATACTTTGTGCTAGAACACTCATAATTTTAAAAATGTAGCTGTGTATTTTAAGGATGCATTTTTAGGCTTAATAGCAAACTCTATCATCCATCTTTATATACATGCATATTGTATCTGGAATTCCTACATTTTATCACACATAGCCTTGATAGCATGTGAGCCTGAGGTATCATACATTCAATAAAAAATATATTTTTGAGATATCTTAACTCCTGCATAGTAAGAACTTGTAAAACCTACTACACTACCTACCAAAAAAAACAAAAACCAAACAACCCTACAATTTCAAGATATGAATATGAGTCTGTCTGCATTTTGCCTCAGACTGGTGCAATGAA
>JANHFX010027134.1:5637-23294 GCA_027560015.1 Chloroceryle amazona | reverse complement strand
CAAAAACCAAACAACCCTACAATTTCAAGATATGAATATGAGTCTGTCTGCATTTTGCCTCAGACTGGTGCAATGAAGAGCAATAAAAGCTCTGTTGCTGGTGATCTGCTAAACTGCTGTAGCTCAGCTTTCCATCTAAACTTGGTTTACTAGATTGGTTTACTGTCTTTATTCTACCACTGATCAATCTACAGAAATTACATACAACTATTAGAGAGTAAAAGTAATGAACACTATGCATCTACATCTGCATGCATAGTAATTTGGAGAAGGTTTTACTTGCTTTTAATTTTTACTGGTGTGTTATAAAGACAACATTTCATTCTTTTTTACTGTACCTGGAAAATACTAAAAAGGATGACAAATTCATATCAACAATATATACACGAGATCTATCATTGAAAAATGGTGTGGCCCAAAAAGTTACGGGTTGGTACTGGATTTGCTGCATACAAAAGCCCCCATATTTAACCCAGCATAAATATTTGCTGCTAAGAAAGCTGAGTATGTTTAAAATAACATATGATGTTAAATAAGTTATAATCCATATTTATTATATATAACACTTTTAATGACAAAAATCATCTCAAAGCAGAAATGCAGTCAACTCAGTTATTCTGTGAATCAACCCAAAAATCAGTGGGAATATACCATGCCTTATAATGACAAAACTATGATACAGTCTTAGATACATAATTATTTCCACGCTGTTCTCTTTCTGTGGTGAGTTCTACTAAGTAAAATACAGTGTAAAGTGTGCATTTTTTTCAGAAGACAAGAAATTGTAAAGTTTTTAAACTGCATATGAAATAAGCCACTCTGCTTTTAAAGAGGGAAATAACTGAAAATATATTCTTCCTCTTGTAGAACAGAGAATGCTTGCAGCTGTAAAGAAAAATCTCGATATGGAGTATAGTAGTTTGGCATTATGCTCTGGTCTCGGGCACTATGACCACACAAAAGCATTTAGTATATAATCATTAAATTCTACAACTCTTTAGGCTATAATACAAATTCTGTATTATAGAATATATTTTTAGTGTTTTGGGTTTTTTTTTCCCTATGTGTACATATTGAAGTCTTACACATCACTCTCTGGAAAACACACATAGAGTTTTTTCTCCCTCAGCAATTCTGTTGAATGGATCATTATCTGGAGTATGACCAGAAAGCAATTCCTAATCAGAAGGGTCCATGGACAGCCCTAGTGTTGTCACTTTTGAGATCCATCCTTTGGGACAATATCCTTTCATAACACACGTGCTCAGCAGGCACCCATGGCCTCAGGAGCCAAGAAGCATGGGCAGCGTTTACATAACACCACCAGCTAATGGAGCAGATACCAGGAAAGCTCTTTTGCAATATTTTTAACTGTTTTATCAGGGCTTGTCTGTGTTGATTTGGACTGTGAATATATATTACTGATAACTAGACTATTGATTCAGATAAGACTCTTAAAACATTAATTAGACTTATTGACTTCACATATAGTCTGGTTTTCTGTAGCAAGACTTTGAGTTTAGTATTTGACATAAAGAGGAGGACATTGTGATTACTGTCTTTAGATTGCACAGTACATCAGTCAAATTGAGGTGTCTCATAACAAAAAAGTTTACCTCTTCTGTTACTGTATTTCAAAGATCCATGTTGAATTTTAGCTGCTTCATGCTATTTGTAAGAACTGCCATAAAACTTTCAAACACTGACTAGAAATGCTTGTGAGCTGGACAGCTCTTTTGATGTTACTTGAATACCTCTTGGAACTGGACATTGAGGAAATGGACAAGGGTGTGAATGTGTAGGAGGAAAGAAATGTCATTTTTAAAAGTTTTGGAAAGATAAAATGCTAAGAGTTTCTATTATGCAGAAAAATATTTCCAGAGTGAATGAAAAACATTCTTTTTAACAAAACTGGAACAGGGGCTGCCAGATTTGCCAGCTGCGCATTTGCACCTGACTGAAAATATGTTGATGCAGAAGGCAGTTAATGCAACATTTGGCCATGTTATACATTGGCTGTAATAAAATATTTTTCTTTGGGACATCAAGTTAATATTTTAGTTTCATTACATTTAGGATAAAGTCCATAGCATTAAAGAAATCAATCAATATAAGAGATCCATCTCTGCACATCATTCCTTTACTGAGGACCTCAGAGAACCCATCAGCCATGAAAAACTACTAAGGATGATTACTTCGCATATGAGAAAAGCCTTTGTTTTCCATGTAATTTATTTATTAAATTATTATAAAATAGAAAAAAAAAACAGAGTTGTCGGTTTTGTTTCTATTTGTTTGTTTGTTTTGTTTTGTTTTTTTCTAATTGCACTAGGTCTGGCTGGGATCAAGTACATTTTCTTCACAGCAGCCTGTGTGGTGCTGTGTTTCAGATTTAGGACCAAAACAGTGTTGATAACAAATCAATGCTTTGTCTATTGATGCACAGTATTTGCACAGCACCAAGGCTTTCTCTGCTTCTTACTCTTCCCCCTCCACATGCAAGGAGTAGGCTGGGAGCGGGCAAGAACTTGTGAGATGACACAGCTGGGACAGCTGACTCCAACAGACCATATTGGATATTTTGGATATTCCAAACCATGACAACATGCTCTGATTCTATCCCTTGCAAACCATGACACCATGATCTGATTCTGTCCCCCTGTCATGTTAGATGAGGGAATAGTGAGGGAGAGGCTGGTCAGTACATAGTTATAGGGAATCAAGACACCACATTAATCAGCTATTAATCTTTTCATATTTTCTGTACACTAATGTAACCTTTTTTTTTTTATGTTAGTTCTCTATCATTTAATAAACTTGTCTGTTTTTTTTTTTTTAATTTTTAAATTTTCTATGGTCAACTTAAATCTAAGCGTACTGTACTTTAGCACATTTTCCTGTGAGGTCAACTCCATATTTGTAATTGATCCAGTTTTATGAAGCCTTAAATTCAACTTACAACTTATCTGCCATACAGTGGTTTACACTGAATAAAGCATATGAAATTTTTGAAATGTCATCTACATATAGTAAAAATGTGGTGGTCCTACTGCAAACTGATTTAGCCTTCTCTTCCTTATGCAGCTTCTTCCCCTGAAGTAAACCCAGTGGATGCATAACACACGGGGCCAGTTATTTAACAGTGGTTTCGTACATTAGATGTAAGATGAATCTTCTTTTACAGATCACTTCCCCTGTCAACAGGCAAGCATATCAATAAATCAAGTCTTGATTTTGCAATAAATAACATCGCCAAAGACATTTTTTTTTCACTTCTAATCTTATCTGTTGCATATACCTATCAAGGGCCCCTGGGCTCATATATTTCACTTAAGCATGAAGCATCCCAGGTCATGCTGCATTTTAAGTAATAATGAAGAGATTGCTTAGATATTGTAAAAGTGAGATCACTCTTACAATCAATGACTAGGTTAGTCACACAAAGAAACTGGTTTATAAAGCGTCTTGAAAAATATCATAAAAAGAAAAATGTGGAGGATTTTTTTTGTCACCAGCATTGTTTGTTGGGTTTTTTTAATGCTTAGAAGAGAGGTAAGATATATGCGAATCACTAAGTAGACAGAAGGTTTCCATATTATTTCTGAATTGTAAAAACAGTGTTGTAACCCTCTAATACTTGAAGGTGACAAACATATAAAGACAGGGGTTTTTATACATTACATGATATTCAGTTGCAAACTTCTAATCCTTAATCAGAGGAGGCTGAGTACTTAGGAAAAATGACCTTATACATATTTCACTCCGTGGTCTCTATTTCCTCTCAGATATCAATTCCTTTATATGTAACAGAAAATACTCTAAGTTATACAAGCAAGGTGGGTTTTTTTTTTCCCTTAAGCACTGGATCTGCCAGAAAAGCTTTTTCTCCATATAAACAGATTCTCTTTTGGAGTACACATACTGTGCTTGATATAAGTGCTTATTCTTATTATTGAAAGAAATTTCATTAGATAAGTTTAATTCTCTCTCATACAGAAAGAATTAAGGGATGTACAATAGAAGGTCAAATGTCTAATTACAATTACTCTATCCACCACTATTCCCCTAAATGGATGTTTCCAAACATTCACTTTATGTAGAAGAAGCCAACATTCAGTTTAGAATGCTACTTTGTAAATAAAAACTTTATCATGACTGATCTAAGATTCAAAAGCTAATCTTGTTTTGTATTGCATATCTTATGGAGCTTCATGAAAATATTTCTTCCTCTTATGTTAATGTAAATCAAATACGATGTATTTAATGCAATTACTACAAGTCCAATAAAAATTAAAACAGATTACACTTCAAAAAAAGGTTTGTAATTTTTTTTTGGCAAAAGCTTGAACTTCCTTCTCTTATTAGCCAGCATGTTATTGTTATAACCATAAGTAGATTCAAATTTTTTCAATATCAGTAGAAACATTTTTGAAGTGTTAGCTACTGAAGAAAATAAAATATGACAAAACATTATTTTGCAAAAGTACTTGAATAGTGAAAAGTATAAAAAGTGTTAATCTGAATTTCTCCACTTCAGGCTGTACAGCCATGAAGAGTAGAAGACACATTTTCTTTCACTGAAAAAAAGTACAACTGGGAAAAAAAACAATAGTTGTATTAAGTAAATATATACAACTATATATACTTATATATGAATTTTAAACCCATTTTTTAATAACTATTTTTCCAAGTTTTCAGATGTCATAGATTTTTTCCTATAAGGAAAGTGTGACAGATTTTAGTATTTTTGATATAATCTGTTTATGTGCAAAAAATGCATAAATGTGTGAGGAAGGGGGGTGGGCTTTTGAGCACAGACATGTCAGATAGGAAGCACATTGTTCAAATAATTTCATTCTCTAGTTAATTGAGTTGTTCACATCCTAGGCTTTATTTTGTGCTATCCATTCTTTCTTTTCCTGATGGAAATATACTCAAATATCAGCCTTTATATCTGTTGTTGTATGTCTAGTCAAACACATTTTTTTATATAAACAATAGTCTGATGAATCTTGTTTTCCAGGATATTTAATTTCTACAAACTTGCCTCTTCATATATTCAGCTACACATATACATTGTGTGTTTCAACATGTTTTAGATAACTTTTGCCAGGAATAACTGCCATACTGTCACAGGGACGCTACTGTGCTTTTAGTTCAGAACTTCAGAAATAAGAGGGATTAACAATGCTAGCTACTATGAATTTATCGTTTTTTCAAACACTCTTTACTTTCTTAGAGCTTCAGCACAAATAAAATATGCAAGGTGAACTTTTTCAGTACCGAGTATTCCTAGTATTTTTACATTATTCCAGGCTATTTCTGAATTATTTATAGACATGAAACTAGTGAAACCATGTTGTTTAGGTCACTATTTTTTGAATATGTCAATTAGTATCTTCAACTTTGTGAAAGATACTTGAAATTTAACAATGAATGTTGACATACATAAAATATTTTTCTAGCTTTGAAAACTGAAAAAAAGTTCAATGCTATTGAAAGATCACAGTGTTTTTCTTTTATGTTTTGTTGGCACGGGAGGAACAGGGAGTAGAAAGCTGCCCAATTCAAATGTAATGGAAACAGAAAGATGAGGGGGCATTGAAAAAAATAAAAGTGATGAGTTGTTTGAGTTGCATATATAGAGAGGAATTGGGTAAAGTTGAACTTACTGTTAAAAACACAAGGAACTCAGGAGAGAACAAACTCAGAATAGTTATTTCAAGAAACTGTGATGAGGCATTGAAGCTAGGAGGAAAGAGAACTGGAAATATGAGTGAACAGGAGCTAGATGGATTCTTGGAGGGACTAGAGATGCTAACAATTTGTCATAAAACCCTTCTCACTTCACCAGGCTGAAGCTACTGAACTTGGTAACCAGAAGAGTCATTCAATGCCAAGTATTGTAACAGGGGAAATAAAAAAGTAAGAACATTATTTATTTATTAAAAAAATATATCTGTTATTAATATTAATGAGATTGTGTATGGAAGTGTATTTTTTCTAATTATTAGGTTTGAACTGATAATGAGTACTGGATTAGACTGTTAATAGTCAATTATATTAACAATAAATTCTTGGCTGATATGTAAGGCTTGTTTTCACTTGCCCATAAACAAGATCTTGAGTAAACCAAATAGACTAGCTTAAAATACTGATGAACTGATTTGTACCAGGAAGAAGTTGTGTATTCAAAGAATTTGTGTATTTAGAAGTACTATAACAGGAAAAATGAAAGATTTGTTTTCCATTTCTTGAAATAGATTGGCGGATAAAAAGAGAAACAATGGTGTAACATCAGTATAACAGTACAAGAGCTGATGTAGAAATCGTCCTTCACTTTCAGTGCATACATTTTAAAAATTACTAGGTTAGCTACTATATTTGAAATAGAATAAATGTGGTTTCTTAATTACCTTACTTTGGAGGAAGTACTTTTTTTTTTATTTCCACTTTTCTTTAATGACAAAAAATGACATGCCCAGTCTAGAAAGAAATTTATTTATTTTCTCTAGTCACCCCTCTTCTCCTCAGGTGACAGCAGAAAACCATTTACCTTGTGTTTATATGCCTCTTCATATTCTAGTCTTCAAACATAAACCACAGCTTCTCATGCTGTAAGGGGTGAAACAACACATTTACTTGGAAAAGCAAACTGCAGAGTCTACTATGTTGGATACATGATAGAAAGCAATGTTGCTTTTCAGCAACTGTTGCAAGGTTCCCATGAGACCTGATAAAGAGAGAGCAAGATGAGGTTAATTGCAAAAGAAAAAATTCTGTGGTAATATAAATTTGAACAACTGCAGAGATTTCAATGGAGTTAATTCTCCACTGAAATCCTACCTACACATGGCAAGATTCCACAGAAGAGAATTTGATGACTAAGCTAGAATCTGCACACAAGAGAAATTAAATAGCTCAGCAAAAGGAAAACCATTTAGTAGCATTTAATTCCCAACATAGTTCAGGCCAGAGAGTATTCTCAAGGTAGGTTGGTTGTGATAATTCCATTTTAGAGGGTAAAATAATTCAATAGTATGTATAAGGCCTATTCTGTGTTCGTTTTTGCAAGAGAGATATTCTGGAATCAATTGTTAGATACAGCTGTATCCTTTATGTTATGCTCTAACCTCATCATCTCCATTCTTTTACAATAATAAAATCTACACAATAAAAATCCAATTTTATTTTAACTTGAAGTAGGAACAAAAAGAACTTGGTTTTGACATACTTATTGAAGATATTTTCAGGTGTATGAAAAAATGTATTTTTAAAACATGTTAAAGAACTTTGCTCAAAATAGATCAAATTCATGTAGGGTGCAGGTATATAATGAATTTACTGATTAGCTCATGATTAATCTGTCTCAGGAGAGGCCATGCAGTTGATTCAATTCATAGATGAGCAATTTGAGATGCCTTAAGTTATTTCAGACATCCATGTGGGAGTGTCTAATCTGACAAAGCCTTTAAGAGACTCTTACCTTTTTGCACTGCCAGGTATTAATGGGATATTGTGCAACATCTCGGATGGTACTACACATTTCTGTTTGAGGGATTGCACTGTGCCTTTTGCTAATATAATCACTGGAGTGCAATTTGGTTGATTAGATATTCATATCTACTTAGTGAAATAACTCCTTTGATCCCATTAATTGTATTGACTTGCTAATCACAATAGCAGCTTGGATATCATAGAATCATGGAATCATCAAGGTTGGAAAAGACTTTTAAGATCATTGAGTCCAACCATTAACCCTACTCTGCCAAGTGCACCTCTAAGCCATATTCCCAAGCACAACATCTGCATGGATTTTAAACACATCCAGGAATGATGACCCAACCACCTCCCTGGGTAGCATGTTCCAATGCCTGACAACCCATTCAGTGAAAAAATGTTTCCTAATGTCCAGTTTAAACCTCCCTTAGCGCAGCTTGAGGCCATTTCCTTTTGTGCTGTCACCAGTTACTTGTGAGAAGAGACCAGTTGCCTACCTGTCTACAACATCCTTTCAGGTAGTTGTAGAGAGCACTAAGGATCCCCTCAGCCTCCTTTTCTTCAGACTAAATAGCTTGAGTTCCCTCAGCTGTTCCTCATAACACTTATTCTCCAGTTTTTTTTTCATGAGAATTATATAGGAAACAGTGTTGAAGGCTTTACGAAAAGTCCAGGTAGACATCATCCACAGCCTTTCCCTCATCCACTAGGTGGGTCATCTTGCCATTAGAAGGAGATCAGGTTTGTCAAGCAGGACCTGCCTTCCAAAACCCATGCTGACTGGGCCTGATTGCCTGGTTATCCTGTATATGGTGTGTAATGACACTCAGAATGCTCTGCTTCATGACCTTCCCTGGCACGGAGGTCAGACTGACATGTCTGTAGTTCCATGGATCCTCCTTTTGTTCTTTCTTGTAGATGGGTGTCACATTTGCTACTTTCCAGTCCATTGGGACCTCCCTAGTTAGCCAAGAACGTTGGTAAAGAGAGGCTTGTGAGCACTTGTGCAAGCTCCTTCAGTACTCTTGGGTGTGTAACCCAGACAGCCCCATAGACTTGTATATGTTTAAGTCACTGACTATTTTCTCTTGGATTGTGAAGGCCTCATTCTGCCTCATCTCCAGCTCGGGGGGATGGGTGTCTAGGGAACAACTAGTTCTACTGCTAAAGACTGGGGCAAAGAAGACATTAAGTACCTCAGCCTTTTCCTATTCCCTTGTCACTGTGTTTCCCCTTCATCCAATAAAGGATGGAGATTCTCCCTAATCCTTTTCTTGTTAATGAATTTACAGAAACATTTTTTATTGTCTTTAAGAGCAGTAGCCAGGTTGAGTTCTACATGGGATTTGGCTCTCCTAATTTTCTCCCTGCATAGCCTCACTACATCTTTGTAGTCCTTAGAGGCCTGCCTCCTCTTCTAAAGGCCATAAACTATCCTTTTGTTACCGAGTTCCAGCCAAAGCTCTCTATTCAGCCAGGCCAGTGTTCTTCCACAACGACTCTTCTTTTGGTACTCTGGGACAGCTGCTCCTGTGCTTTTAAGACTTCCTTCTTGAAGTATGTCCAGCCTTCCAGGACTTTCTTGCCCTTCAGGACTGCCTCCCAAGGGACTTTGTCAATCAGCCTCCTGAACAGGTCAAAGTCTGACCTCTGGAATTTCATGGTGGAAGTTCTACTGACCCTCCTCTTTACTTTTCTGAGAATTGAAATCTCTTTTATTTCATGATCACTGTGCTCAAGATGGCTTCCAACCATTACTTCCCCCACAAGTCCTTCTCTGTTCGCAAGCAGCAGTTCCAGGAGTGCACCTTCCCTCACTAGCTCCCTCACCAACTGCTTCAGGAAGTTATCTTTTACATGCTCCAGGAACCTCCGGGACTGTTCTCTCTCTGCTGTATTGTATTTCCAGCAGACATCTGGAAAGTTCAAGTCCCCTATCAGAACAAGGGATAGCAATCATGAAACATCTCCCAGCTGCTTAAGGAATTTTTCACCCACCTCTTTATTCGGGTTGGGTGGTCTATAACAGACTCCCACCATCAGCCTTGTTGTCCTTCGCCCTGATTCTTACCCTAAGGGACCAAAACCTATCATCATTGTCATTAATTTGCAGTCATTTGTATATCTCTCTAATGTAGAGGGCTATCCCACCACTTCTTCATCTATCGCTTTTGAAAAGGTAGCCGTTGATTGCGACACTCCAGTTGTGCGAGTCATCCCACCAGGTTTCCATGATGGAAGCTATGTCATAGTTTTCTTGCTGCACAGTGGCCTCAAGCTGCTCCTGTTTATTGCCCATGCTGTACGCATTGGTGTATATATCATGTATAGACACTTAATTGAGTTGTCTTAATCTGGAGCCAAATAACTAATATTAACTGAACTGCTTTACTTGTTCCTGTATGTTACTAACTCAAAGTGAATAAAACCTAATGTGATTTAATGTAAGGTGCAGTTAAAAAGTTTAAAGTTGTGTAACCTTACATTTTTTTGTGAATAATGAGAATGTGCTTGACATCCAACTTCAGCTTTTGAAGTTATGTGAGTCAGTATCCTCAATATTCTCAAAACAACATGTAAGTAGGACTTCACTGGTTATACATTTGCCTTCCGTGCAAAAAAAGCAAACCATACAGAAAATAGAAATTCTTCTCACTTTCACAGAAAAACAGTTTATGCAAGATTCTTAAAACAGATGCAAATGCAAATTAATTAACCAGTTTTTGCACACCTGTCTTCTACCCAATAGTCAATACTGTCTCCTAGACAGAGTAATTTGAGAATTTATGTAAATTCTTTTCAAGTCCCCATAACAGGATTCTGATGATAGTTACTCAGATATAGTTTGAAAGGAATGCCATTGACAGTTACACATTTATTTCGTTTAATGGCTCGTCTGTGTGCTTTTGACTTTTATGCTGAGCAATGAGATGGGGAAAAGACAGAGGCACAGTATGGCAGTCCATACAGTGCAGCTGCACTACATAAAAAAGCCAAGCTACTAATATCAAATATTTTTATGAAGAAAGAAGCTTATCTTCTGTCAGTTATATTAGTATGTGGTTTAGACACAGACACGGGCAAAAGAGAAACCAAAATAATAATAATAAAAAACCCACAACAATTCCTGAGCCAAAACTGAATGAGGTCAGCAAATGAAGATTACATTTACCTTTATAAATTGCTTTTACAAGGATGTGCAAAAGCTACAGATTTGGTCTTTTACATTTCATTGTGTTTTCATGACATTTGTGAAAAGGTTTTGAGATTCTGGGCTATGTTTTCAAAACATTGGTGGAACTAAATTTGCAGTCACATGTGTGATCAAAATAACTGCCCATAAGGAAAGACTCAAAAGTATGTCCACAAATTTTAGTGTTACCATTCCTCAAAAAAAGTTACTCCATTTAAATGAATTTTGCCTTAAGTAGGGCAGTTAATAGGAAAGAAACATAACCATTAAATAAGAGATAAGAGTATGGCACTGTAGATTAATTTAGGTCACCCCAATCCTAAAAATAGATTAACAATTGATATTTGGCCCTGGAAGTATAACTCAGGGAAATGCAACATTGCATCAAATGTTTTGTTATGGATACATAAGGTATGTAGGGAACATACTTCACACATCGAGCTAAGACTTTATTGCTATCCTAATTAAAGTCTTAACAGTATAATCAAAATAAAGCAGTTGCTACTAGTCTAATGACAATAATGCTAGTACTCATAGTTTGAATTATTTAATAAGCACATACAAAGTCTCAATAATATTCTAGCTAAAGTTGTTATATGAAAGATGCCTAGTATCTGCATGTTTTGATATTTTGTGCCCCCTTTGGGCCATAGTCCCTGTGGCTCTAACCTTTGTCCAGCAGAGAGGAGCAAGAGGTTCAGAGCCAGAGTTCTTCATCAGGAGAAGCTTGATAATGGTGGTGGGGACCTCTACTTCTTGGCTTTTGATCCACTTTATGTAGTCAGCTGTCTTGTCTTCAGATCTCAGCTAAATTTCAGTAATGTTCGCTTAGACATAATCTACACAATAGACTCTCCTAACACTGGTGAATGCATATGTACTTTGATGACTATATGGGTTTGTTGTTGCTTGATTACATTTGATTACATTACATGTTGAGAGGGCTAACAAGGATTAAAAAAGCGACCATAACAATTTTTACTACAGTTGAAACAACTCAGAAACAACTGAGTCCAAGACAAGCCCAGTCAAGTCTTAATATAAAATCAAAAATCTTGTAGCACCAACAAAAATCTCATTCAGTGGGCTACAGTAATTTTTACTTAAGCTTCCTGTGAAATCAGTGGATAAAATTTGGTGATTCAGGAGGATAATTGACAAAAAAAAAAAAGAAAATTAGGTATATCTGAAAGGTAATCCACAAAAATCTATGTACTGAGCTGACAGAAAATTGGATTGTATTCCCCTTGGAGGTTAGGCTTTGTTTCTACAGAACCTTCCTGTATTATACTTCTTGAATGATTCTGCTAGGAAAGACATGAGGCCAAGATTCCCTTCACTGTACAAGCAAAATTTAGTAACAATTAGATCAAAATGTAAGTAAGCATATTAGAGGTTCCCAGACTACAGGTGGTTTCTTTCACTAGAGCTGTCATAAATAACATTCTCTGAATCCATTCAAAGTTCCGTTTCCTCTAATAACTGAATAAGGAACTTCAATATATATCTATTTTATGCTCTGTTCCCTTATTCTTACTCCCCCACTTTCGAGGCATTAACCCTAAAATGTATTTTTGCACAAAAAATGTAGGTGTATCTACATTTAGAGGAGGACTTGAATTTTCTTCTCTAGAGACTTTCAAAACCTGGCTGTTTTTTACTGTGTGGCCTGCCCTAGGTGATCCTGTTTTGGCATGGGTGTTGGACTTGATCTCCAGACATCCATTCGAACCCCTACCATTCTGTGACCTACAGCCAAATCACTATCAAATTAAAAATAGTATCATAACATCATAGAATGGCTTGGCTTGGAAGGGACCTTTATAGATCATCTTGTCCAACCCCCAGTAAGTTCCCCAGTAAGTGCCCTGACTATGGTGTTATTCTGGAGATTCATTATTTGAAATTACATTTATTGTTAACAAAACTGGCTTGAAATTCTATTTTGTCCATTTGCTACAGCTTCATCATCCTGCTTTTCTTTCATCTTCTTGTTTTTCAGAATTTCTATCTTTGCAAATCTCTGTAGCTAAGTGCATTTTTTTATGTAGTACTTCTGTGTTATGACACACTAGTCAACATCAATAGATTTTTTGGGAGTTTGTATTTGTTAGGTCATTTTTGGTTAAGAAAGCAGAAGAAAGAACTGGAGTAGGTGAGTAAATAGGATTTACAGGTAAAGTAGGAAAGGAGTCCTTTATCTCATATATATTCACTGGTATTTGTAAATAAGTCTTCTCTGATGGAAAGGATGGACTCTCTGAAATTTGCTCTCCTAATCAATTAAAATTGCCATTTTAGGGTTACAACTTTAATATGATGTGTCATCTTTGCCTATATATACTGTTTCTGTGAAGGTTACATTTATTCTGTTTTATCTTTCTGTTTGTTGACTCAAAACTTCTCCCAACTTCAAGTGCCTTAGGCTCCAGAAAAAAATTGCTGAAATTTCCTTTTGTTATGAATGTCTTCTCATGTTTGTCAGAGTTAATAAGGTTGTAGTCTAGTAAACAAGTTTCCAGTGTGGCAAACTATCTGTCATATGTCTTTAAATTACAAAGAAACTGAATGTCTCACGGAATCCTTGCACATAGAAGCTTTTGAGATGAGACTGTGTGCTATCCTCTGTTCTATCTCACAGTCTAAACCAGGATCTGTATGTTATGGACTACTCAAACATCCCTTAAAACTCTGATCCTGTTTCTGTCAGCCCTCATGCACAGCAACATTTCAGAGGGAATCTGCTTAAGCAGTTTTCTATCTGCATTTTTTAGTGTCTTTGCGAAAACATTCTCAGGTCAGAGAGTAGATTCTCATTATGTAGATGGGACTAAGAGGGAGAGCCTTCTTCCTGTTGCTATATTCAATTAATCTGAACCAGTTGTCCATAAAAGGTTTTTGTGTATGTGTGCACAAGATTTTTTTCTCTAATCGAAGAGAAACTCTGCATACTTTATGTTTTTATAGTATGTTAGTTCTTGCTTGGTACAGAAATATCGAAGGGAAAACATTATTCATTACGCATCGATAGCCATTATGCAAATCATCATCAGAATGGATCATGGAAATGAATTTTTCAGTCTCACAATTTTCGATGTGTTACTTGGACTGGATATCTTGCTGGACTGCCAGCTGAAACTTCAAACCTGAGTACACTCAGGCACACATGTATAAGGAACTGAAAGGCTGTCCCTGCAGCATGGAAAAATGGAAAAAGATCATTACTATCCTTCACCTTATTTTGTTACAATAACACATGCTGCCAGATCAATGGATGATATTGGCAGCATTCTACATTACAGAACTTTGGAACAGAATCAGAGTGTTTGAATGATCTGACTAATTGTTTCATTTGATCATGAATGCAAGAGGAACTACTTTGAAATAAGCTGAGGAAAGAATAAGATTTTTACTTAAAAATTAGAAGAAGGAAAGAGAGGAATGAACTGCATAAACGTGGGGACAGAATTCGGTGAAATGCCTGGGAAACAGAGAAGAGAAAACAATATGAATCAATATAGAAAATGTCAACAGAGAAACAATTGAGAAATGACAAAATGGAAAGACCTGAAAATGGGAATGAAAAGAATATAAGTGAAGCACCTGTTAGGCATGAATCAGAATACAAATTGTAATAATTTGACAAAAATTTTTGAATAACATTTGATCAAAGTGTTTAAAACTCTACTGTACTAGTCCTTGAAGGACCTGATCTAAATAGACTGGCTCAGAAATGGGGGCTGGACTAAATGTCCCCTGGAGGTCAGTCACAAGCTGCATAATTTTATGATCTACTGGAAACATTATTTTGCTGTACTTATCTTGTTAATGACGTGTTAAAGTCATGTTGCTGGGTTGTTTCTCTTATGGAAAGATTGATATTTAAAATGTGTTTCCTAGAAACACTGGCAAATCCAGTTACTTTCCTATTCAGCCATGAATTTTCATCACTTCAGGTGTCAATTAAAACAGAAGCATTTCCATGTGCTAAACCTGTTTGGTTTGGATTTTTTAAATGAGCAAATCAAACATGGCTTGACATGAGACCTAGAAGCTGACAATAGTTTAGGGAAAAAAAAAAAAAAAAGTGAATGGGAAAAAGAAAGGCTAAATGGCCAGACTTGTCCTGGGGTGCATGAAGCAGAGCATAGATAGCTGGTCAAGTGAGGTGCTGTCCCATCTCCAGTACTGTGTTTTGGGCACTACAGTTTTGGGCACCTCAATATAAGAAGGACTACTATAAACTACTAGAGTGTATCCAGAGGGGGGCAACCAGGATGATGAGAGGTCTCAAGGGCAAGACCTAAGCAGTTGAGTTGCTTGGCTTGTTCAGCTTGAACAAAAGAAGGCTGAGGGGTGATGGTGATCTCATCGCTACAACTTCCTTAAGGCGACAGTGAAGTGGGAGGTGCTGATCTCCTCTCTCTAATGACCAGCAATAGGACACAAGGAAATGGAACGAAGATGTGTCAGAGGAAGTTCAGTTTGGGCATTAGGAAAAGGTTCTTCACTGGGGGTGGTCAGTCACTAAGACAGGATCTCCGGGGAAGTGGTCACAGCACCAAGCCGGGCAGAATTCAAGGATGAGGCTCTTAGTTATATGGCTTTGTTTTAAGTAGTCTTGCAAGGAGCAAGGAGTTGGACTCAATGATCCTTAGCGGTCCTTTCCATCTTGAGATACTCTATAATTCTGTGTTTCTAAGTGAAGAAAAACTTTCTATTATTCCCTATGAGTTGCTAGTCAAATTGTGATTTCTATGTGCTTTACCTTGTTAGTGTCATTTACATTCATTCCAGACAGTATTTGTGTTCCACAAACATTTGACCTGTCCCCTCTGTTAAGCTACCATAACTTTAACCATATTTTAGTTATTCAGTATATTCAATTGAATAACCATATTTAGTTATTCAATAAGATGTACATCAATAACCACCTGACATCTCAAAAAAAGGACACTCAAGGGGATGTCAAGATAGTTTGAAACCAGTGGCAAAGAGGCTCATGCTTCAAACAATAAAAAATAGATTAAAGCAGTTGTTTTGAAATCTACACACACGTATTCCAAAAAATAGTAACATGTTGTCACAGGTGCAGCTGCCACCCCAACAGACAGAACAGGCAAAGCAAACAGGGTGTGCTGGAGCAGTTTGGTGCGTTGGACGCCTCAAATATTAAGCTGCACCTCCCAGTGCTTACCTGGTGCCCTAGGATCTGGACCTTAGTAAATAGGCTTGGGGTCTGGGCTTGTATGTGTTTTGTCTGGGCTCAACTGCTCAGAATGACCACAGTGCACCCTCAACTGGGGTATAACTGGGGTCCTGCCTAAGAACCAGATGAGTTGGTTCTTTGCAGAGCAGTGGGCCTGGCAGTTGGACCTTCCCCTTGGATGCACTGCCCAAGGACACTTACATGGATTGAGTGAGCATCAAACTCAACGCTTCCCACCCCCACACCCCCTTTGGGTGAGTGGTATCTTGGGCATTCTGGTGTGGGAGGTTTCCTGTTAATGAGTGAGTGTGTGTCCATTTTGGTTCATCTTTCCTTAAGGTTTAGGAAATAGTTGTGTAGTAAATTCCCGACAGACAACTGAACTTGTATTCAGTCAGAAGGAGTTCTGGGAAACTCTGTTTGCAATAAACGTCCATTTTGAATAGCGGTTGCTGTTTGCCTTGAGGGTGCCTCTGTGACACTTATGTTTGCAAATACTTAAATTCTACACTTGATTCCACTAGAACTCAGTAATTTATAATATAGAATTTATTATATAGTTTTTCTGTATCCTTATATAATATGGGTATCAATATTAACAAAGTTACTTATAAAATACTTTATTGAAAAAAAAAGCAAAAGCTTGATTATAGACTACTTGAACTTCCTGAACAATATACCGTCCCTTCATACTTTTACTAAATCTGTTCGAAATATACTAGAAGTATGATACTTTCACATAAGTGTATTGTCATGAAGTAGAATCATACATTTTTCAAGTAAATTGCGTTCTAACAAACTTATTTCAGAATATGCACATAATTTGATTCATGGCTCTGCATAATAGTCATCCAGTATTAGATCATTATTTGCCAACCAGCACTTTGTAAACAAGATGGGCCATCTCAGGATATGCATTTCAATATTTTACTTGCGTTCACTCAAAGAGAAAAGGTATTTGAAAGTGAGACGTTTTATTGACTAACAGGATGTCAGACTTTGATCAAGGAATCATGTAGACAGTAGGACTTTTTTTTTCTACGTAGCATGATTAAAATAACAGAATTTTAGAAACAATTCGAATAGTCATTGTACATCAAATAAGATGTAGCATTTGTCTTATTCTGGTGATGTGAACTCATCAAGGCTTCTATGTATTTTTTATTTTTTTTAAGCTCTGTTACACAGCAGATGGGATGTCTAACATCCTTTTCTATTTAAAACATGCAAGTTCTAATCAACAAGAGAGTTTAGAATGTTAAACCAGCCAGCCATAAGAAATGTGTCACACAGTTTGCTGTCATCCTAATTAATTAGATAGCATTATTTGTTGTCCCCAATGAACTCAGATGAGCTCAATGACTGATAATAGCCTCATTCTTTTCAGGGATTTTATTTTAATTTTATTCACTTTAAGAGAGTGTTTAAAGTGGAAAAAAACAACATACCATTATGAAGGGTTATTCAGAAATATGTACTTGTGACTTATTAATATGAGTGAACATTTGGCCTGTTGCTAAGGTCATTTTAATTTTAAATCTTCCAGTCTAATGTTTCTTGAATAATTACTATTTCAGTAATTATCTTTCACTTTTATAACACATTTCTGGCCATGTCTTGTAATAGAGTTCTTGCCCTTCACACTGTAGAAAGACGCAATAAAATTATGTGAACATCATTTATAATACAGGACAAATAAAATCTAAGGGTTAACATAACACAGAGTTCTTCAAATCAGTGTTAAATAGAAAAGTT
>JANHFX010027133.1:0-21235 GCA_027560015.1 Chloroceryle amazona | reverse complement strand
TCCCGCTCCGGCTGCATCGGTCCCCGCGGCGGCCCGGGCCTGCTTCCTGCCGGGGCTGCCCTGCCCTGGCTGCCCTGCCCTGGCTGCGCGGGTTGCCGTGGGGAGAAGCCGCAGGGTCGGCTTGCACTGGGGGGGCTGCAGCTCGGGCTTTCTGGCTCCTCGCGGTGAGCACCGCCGGGCACCGTTGTCCCGGGGGTGCGGGCGAGGGGCGAGCCGAGCCGTGCGCCACGCGAAACGGCGGTTCTTGCGCGAAGAGGAGTTGGGAGGTGCTTCGTCGCTTTTGCCTCCCTAGGTGCGAGGCCTTGGGCTGCTCCAAGGACATTGTACGATGCCAGTGATGTCCCTGGTGACGGTGCTACTTCAGGGGTTGGTGTTGATGTGCTTTTTCTCCTTTGACACCTCAAGATGTACACGCTGCAGCACCACGTTACCTCGTAGCGTTTTAAAGCTTTGTTCTAGTGATCTGGACTTGAGTAATGTGGTTTTTGTAAGTGGGTAGAGCCGGCAGCAGCAGCGGGAGATGCCGTATAGCCAGGTAGCAGTGAACATAACTGGCGTTGTGGAACCTGCGCTTAATGAACAACTGCGAAATGGTCAGGATTGCTGTTGCCTTCTTAGAGTGGGTACTGCAACCGGTGCAGCCAGAGTGGCTTTGCTCCTTTCTTGACAAAAGCACGGGGAAGACAAGCACTCAATGAGAAGGCCGTGTTAGCGTACAGCTTGGGATTTAGAAGTAGTTTGGTCTGGCCATCTGTGATTGTCTTTGTCTTGTGTCCATCTATGTTCCTTCTAGGAAAGGAGGTGCTAGCTGTCTGTGTTCAAAGCATTAAATCATAGCAACTCAAACGTTTTGGTTTTGGGTTTTTTTGTTGTTGTTGTTGGTTTGTTTGTTTTTTGCGGTTTGTTTTTTTTTTTTTCAGTTATTTAAAACCTGGATCAGGCTCCTCATTGCTAATTGGAATAACTCGGTAAAGCACTTAAAGCTTCTCCCTTTCAGTGAGCAAAAGGGTGTTATGCAAAACCAACTTCAGATAGAAAGCCTTTGTGTTCAGCTAGCTATATGTGGAAAATTTGTTGTTCTGCTTTGTAAACTCTTTTCTTCTTGCTAGCGTAGGATTCCGGGGAAGGCGGAATAGGCAGTATGTGTGAAACAGGTTTTACTGATGCACATGAGACTTGGATCAGGGTACTGCTAACTGCAGAAATGATTCCGTGTTTAAAACATTTACCTGTTGTATGCTTTGCTAACGATGAGGAAGAGGACTTTTAGTCTTGTCAAGGAATAAACATTACTGTGATGCAAGATAAAACATGCTTGCAGCTTGGTAACATGTTCTAGGCAAAATTTTAATCATTGGATTTACATACTTTGAACTTGGCTTTTCATGACCTGTGACCAATGCTCTTAATTCACCTTCTGCCCTGCTTTGGGGTTGGTTTTTTGCCATAAACTTTTTGCCGGTTTTGGGAAGTCTGCGATGTTTTCACCATTTAATAGAAGTGCTCTGGAAGTTCTAGAGTGTCTGGCGTATCTAAAATGAAAACCGTGTATGATCTACTAAAGGAGCAATAGCAAACAGAAATGGAGTCCTTCTGAAACTCACAGGGTTTCCCTGATGAGAGTGCAACTGCTTTTCTTACGTTCCTGTACAGCACATGAAAGGCTGATAGCTGTCAGCTTCATGCAGCACTTCATAGTTGTGATAAGATCCTTCTGGCTAAAATGTAGTACTAAAATAAATTTCCAAGACATGAGCATAGACAGCTGGACATCTTAATTAAAATCTTTTCGATAGCTATCTGTTTCCCTTTAAGCTTCGGCGTTAATGCAGCATATTGACGTGCTGGGTTCCAGCCCTGCTGCTGGCTCCGGAGAACTCCTACAAGACATGAATATGCATTATTGCAGCTGAGGCGTGCACAGTCTGTTTG
The DNA here is from genome assembly GCA_027560015.1 of Chloroceryle amazona. Classification (NCBI taxonomy): domain Eukaryota; kingdom Metazoa; phylum Chordata; class Aves; order Coraciiformes; family Cerylidae; genus Chloroceryle; species Chloroceryle amazona. Next base: position 19,303 of record JANHFX010027133.1, on the reverse strand, counting down.
GCACTAATGCGAGTGTTGCAGCTTTTACAGGTAGCCCTCTCTTTCCTCTGCTTGCCTCTCGGGATCAGCTGAGCCTTTACACTGTTGTCAGGCTCAGCCATATGAATTTCAATGGTTGGAGTTTCAGGTCTGTAAGGAGGAATTGTAGGGGGCAGCTGCTGAGGCTCTGTTCTGAGGAAAGACCAACACCTATTTTAGTAGAAGATGAAGGTGTTGTTGAATTAAATGGAAATAAAAATAGGGTTTTGTACGTTGGGTAGGAAGAAGCTCTCTTTAACCACTTAGTGTCTTGGTTTCTGTCACCCAGTTATGCTAAATGCAGGTGAAAATATTTACTGTTTGACAAACTGACTTACTAACTAGATAATTTAAATTTCTTTTAAAACTCTGCATAAAAGCTTATCTTCACACTTCTGCAACCTGTTGTCATTTAATTAGTTGGATTCCTTCAAGCCCTGTTTAGAACAGCTTGCACCATACTAGGTGTCCATCGTAAAGGATTATCCCTGGTAATGGCAGGTAAAAGCCCTTCCACCAGACCATCTCCTGGGCTAAAGTGTGGCACAGTTACCCCTCCTGAGCGTGTCTGACCACCCCTGGGGTGTCCAGCTGCCTCTGGCAGCCCTGGGTGCACCTTTGTAATGGTGCTGGTGAATGTCTGAAAGAAGGAACAGAAGTGGCATTAAGACAAGATATTCCCAGCTTCTGGTGGTGGATCCTTTAGACTGGTCTTTGTGGAAGAACTGGGCTTGCTTACCCAGCCAGCCCTGGGCGTGCTGTACACTTGAAATGGTGAGTACAAGAGGTAGAGTTTCAGTGGTGTTGTGTAATTAATCTTTGTAATCTTCCCTGGGAGTTTCTGGTGGTGACTTTTGTTTTAGCGAGTTTTAAAAGTTCAGGGTATTGTTTGTTCTGATTCTCCTCAGTAGAGCGCTGCCCTTTTCCCGAGGTGTATAGACTCCTCTTCTGAAAAAGTCACATTTTATAAAGAGAAAACAGTTTTGCAAAAGCTTTTAAAACCTGTTGTTCTGTTTTAAGATTTTGTGCTGCTAGTTCTCCGCATTACTTTCGAATGTTATGACACAATTCCTAGCATGGCAGTTGATCTGTGCTCTGTTCCCTTGTCTTGTTAGAAACAAATGCAAACCTTTATTAAAAAAAGTAACGTGGGAGCTTCCTCGGAGCCTTTCCATCTGGTGGATGTGTGCGGATACCAGCTCATCTGTACCGAGATTTCTGTGCCTGGGGTCAGATTGTGTGGTATCAGTGCGTATTTTCTGTGTGTAAACCAACCTGGCAGGGTGAAGCTTTTTACCAAGCTAATACAGGGTTCGAACAAACCTTCAACTGCTCAGTGGAGTGGGAGAGAATCGCTGTCACTCGTGGTGCCAGAGCGAAGGCTGCCAGAATTATCTTGGTTTGTAATGAGTTCGCTTGAATTGCTCACTTCAAGTTGAAAGAAGCTGTGCTGTGTTTTGGACAATGATCAGTCTTCTGTTTTGGGGTAAAAAAAAAAAAAGGGCAAAAATGTTCCTGCAGCTTTAGATGTAAGGCAAGAAGGCATCTGCTGCTTTCATAAACTGGTGTGTCTGTTTGCGTTGGGCAGGCTGTGGTTGGTAAACAGCTGAATGCCAAAGGGATTGTAATGGGAGGACCGGTGCTTGGCTTGGATTTGGCAGTGGGCATGCTCAGGTTGTTCACATTGGTGTGTCTGAGCACCTAGCTTGACTTCAGTGAGTAAATTACTTGAGTACTTGTGAAGTGTTGCTGAGCTTAGTTCCTCTTGGAAGGATCCTACTTTTCCATGTCCTGGAGTGGGGGCTGTTACTTCTTGAGTGTCTCCTGCATTTACCTACTGCTTAGAAGCTGCTGGGTGCCCTCTGGGCTCTTGGTCCTGCTGCCTGGGCCACGGCCCCAGCACTGTGGGTCACTTGCTTTCTCCTGTGCCAGGGGCAGTGCTCCCAACTGCTCTGATGTCTCCTCTGGGTAGGTGAATGCTGGACAACCTCTCCCCCCTCACTCCTGGCGCTAGCAAACTGTGTTAGTTGTAACAGAAACATCAAGATAGTTCAGTGCCTGGGAAAAGCTGCTTTTGCAGTGGTTTTTAACAAAGCTTTATCTCTTTATTCCTCAGGCAGGATGTTGCTACCCAGCCCTGAACATGCCACATCCTCAAGGCACCCTTTGGGCTCAGTGTATGCAGCACCCCCAACCATCCCATTCTGGAGCGTAACAGGGTTGGGGGTGATCCAGCTGTTGTGGTGCACGCAGGGTACTTTCCATTATGCAAAAATGTGCCTCAAAATAGAGGAACTTCTGCCGGTGTCTGGTTTGCCACTGTTAAATGTAGTTGGCTGTGGATGTGCGGAGATGGTCACTGAGGCTGGTGTGTGCCGTGATTTGGTGGCATGGGCCAGTAGGAGTGGAGGTACAGTTCATATTTTTAAATATTAACAGTATGAAAGTACGCTAATAAAGGTAGTTGGGTTTCTTTTATGTGGTATTAAAATACTGAACAGGATTTTGTTGCATAGTAGAGTAAAACAGCTTTCTGTAGAGTAAGAAAGGGTAATAATGAGATGAAAATGCGTTTGACAGGAAAGCACTTAATACAAGCCCACGTACTCTGCAGTGTTTAATCTGGGGCAGGTTTTCCCAGAGCTGTTGGCTGGTTTTGACAGTGTAGTTTTAACCAGAGTGATAATAGAGAAGCTGACGCTTTTGCCTTTTTTTTTTTTCTGTTGGTGATAAAATTAAGGTGGTTGTCTGGAGCTGTGAAGTGGGATGGGTTGGCAGTGGTGGTGCTAAGGCAGATGTAGGCACGGCCACACCGCGGTGTAGCTGCTGTTGCAGCAAAGAGCCCACCGAGTCGTGCTGGCTCTGACTGGGTTCCATGGGCAACTTTCTTGGTTTGAATATAGGACTAAAATGGGATGACATTGCTTCCCCTTACTTTTTGAAATTGTAGAACTTGAAATATGTTGGTAGTTTAGCTTCAGGCTTCTGAAATTCCCCCACCCAACTGTCTTCACTTCCTATCGTGTGTGTGTCTCTGTTTTACTGGTTTGTTGTGAGGAGCCTATACGAAGATGTGCAAAGTGGTTGTAGGTTCTTACATAATTAGAAAAGGAGAGTTGCATGAGTGTTGAAAATACAAGTTGATCTCAGACAGTGCCCTTTTGAGAATGGATCCCTTCCTACTTCCCTGGTAATTTGTAGTAACTTGTCTGGAAACGGGTTATTTAAAATCAGAGGTGTTGGGATACACAGGCTCTGAGTGACGAACTTAGGGATGCTCCAGGATCCCAGGCACATACTTTATCTTGAACAGGGATTCTCGTAATGATAGCAGATTTTGTGGGTTTCAAGAACAGCACCTGCCTGAGAGCTCAGTGGGGTCTGCTGTGGTGCTTGGCCCCAGCTATGTCATTGATGGCAATCCCAGGTCTCTTCAGTGTGCTTTTGAGGGCTGCCTCCATGTTTCCCCATTCCCGTATCTGAGGCCAGGCTGAGACTATGAGCGTGGGCAGGCTTGTGAGATGGAGCCCACCAGTGTCCTCTGCTGCCATGAGTTGCTTCAGATGGAGATGTGCCAGCAGCAGGTTGGGATATTTACCAGAATTCTTGTCTGTCTCGACTCGGGTGTGGAGTGCAGCCCAGCTCTTCTGGCTGTATGCTTCATAATCAGACACTCCCCATATAAACCAAACAGGAATGCTGGTTTTTGGAGATCATTCTCCCTTCTGGAGTATAAATTCTGAGACTGGTTTTAAAGAATTGTCTGACTTGGTGGTGGCAGTTAAAAACCATCCAGTGCTTGAAAGGGATGGGTTTTTCCAGATCCTGAACTGACGTGATACGAGGCCGTTTCTTCAGTCTGTCCCTTCTGCTTCTTGCAGGTTTTGCCTTGGCCTTCATGATTTGCCGCCTTCTGAGGGCGTACAGCTCCTGTGCTGGTTTGTAGTTTGATGGCCTTCTTAAGCTCCGTTTAAGAAATTAAATACCCAGGCCTTAACGCTCAACTTGGAACCTTTTGGAGCAAAATCCATTTGTGACTACGACTTGTGTTCCTGATGCAGTCAGAGCTGTGGGGAGGACAGGCAGGTGACCACCTTGGGCACCAAGTGGTTTACAGCATAATAATTTCATTTACCACATTACTGACATAGACATGGCACGTGTTTAGGTCTGGGGTGAGATCTCCATGAAGGTGATGATTCCCCACGGACCAACAAGTGGGATTTGGGCTGGGACATCCAAGTAATGTCAGTCAATGGCCAGTGTATACCTGCAGAGGGGAATACTGGCCACGGTAATGCTGCTTTTGAAACTGATTTTGCATTCTCTGCCAGTTAGTCCTTCTGGATTTCAGCTTTTAATCAGAGAGTGGCTTCTCTGTGTTTTGCATCCTGGATTTGTGACATTGTCAGTGTATCAAGAGGTCCAAGGTCTTTGAACCCTACAGTTGACAGCTGACCTTGTGCGGTCTCTTCGTTAGTGCTTTGTGATCTTTGCAGAGGACGGGTGTGTTGTGTGTAGTGATTTTGTGATGAAATGTTTGTGCCGGGTTGGTAATACCTGCGTGCGGTTAGTGCGTGCTTCATAGAATGCTGGGGGCTGTCTCCGTGTGGGGAGACGTGGTTGCTTGGATTGCAGGAGCTGATTATTTGCCTTTGGTGTCCCTGAGGCGGGAGGACTACCACTCTGGAAAAGCAAAAGTGTTAGTTGGTAGTAGGCATAGAGGAGGTGGCAGAGGGCGGGACCTTGCAAAGGAAGGGCAAGAGTGCCTTGAAATCAATGGGATTGATCTAGGAACAAATGCTCTAATACAAGTTATTTAATGATGTGAGTTTCCCCTCAGATCTGAGTTAGTGTGGAAGGGTAAAAGTAGCTGCTGACATCATGAGTGAAATCCTGTGAATATTCCTTTCATTGTGGACTCCTGAGTGTTATGACCCCCCAGGAGCGAGATGAATAACCTGTTTACTGTAAAATTGTATTGTTTGGGGATGAGGGGAAGGTCTTATTCTTTGCTTTCAGAAATGGCTCTTTGTTTTCTTGTGTTGTGGAGCAGGCTCTCTAACGGGATCTGTGACGGGCTGGTTGAGCTTTGCCTTGTGAGCTAATGGTGTACGCTGGAGAGCGTCGTGAAATGGCTCTTGGTCATCAGCCGGCAGTCGCTCGCAGCAGGCTGCGTTCAGCAGTACCTGTGATGAAATGGCAGCAGTTTCAGTCCTGCCTGAAAGAGGAAGCCGTGGTGCAGTTGAGGCTTGGCAGGAAACTGGTGCAGGATGTGTAGACAGATTTGACAGCATGGTTTCCTTTGGCTAGGAGAGCATACATGTTTTAACCTGAAACCAGACTTCAGTGGCTGAAAAATAAAAGGAATCCTAAGAAGCCTGAAGGTTTGTGGTTTCTACTTCGAATTGCACGTACGGCAAGAGCGAAGGCATGATCGTGCAGATCCTTACCCTTTGGTTTAGGAGGGAGCACTGATGGTGTACAGAGACCCCCAAACTTCACCCAGTGCTTCTTGCTCATAGTGCAGCTACTCTGCATTATGGGCAGCTTTGGAACCTAAGGAGCTCCCCTGGTAACCCTGTGTTCTGTGTGCTCGCTGCTGAGAAATGAGGCTGGCACGGGAGGGGTTGTGTCAGGGTGCATTTGGGGCAGCAGTTTGTGCAACTTGAGCATAGTAAGCAGGAACCTGCTACAGATACTGTGGTTTTCTTCAGCCTTTTGTGATCTGTCGGTGACTTCTGGTGTGTGCACAGGTCTGTGGAGAAAATACGTAATTCCATGTTCTCCTGTGCACTCAGGATTACCTTCCCACCCAGCAACCAGCTGGAGACTTCAGTTAACTGCTCACTGCAACACTTGCATCTCTCCTGGCTTTTTGGGAGTAATCCTAAATTCAGATCAGCTCTCTTTCACAGAGGTGTGTTTTTTTTTTATTTTAAAGCAGAATTCTGTAAAATGGGCCTGCTGAGTCTGGAATAGGACCAGCTGAACTCTATGAAGTTTGCCAGACTCTAGTTGTCCAAAATACCGCTGAGTTCTGTGAAATCCTGCTGATGTGATCACGTCGTGAACAGGTTAAAATCCACCAAATATTGAAGTATGATTAGTTAACATGGACTTTACTGCAGCACTGAAGTTTTTGGTTACAGAGGTTTGAGAAATTAAATCATTGCAGTGTTCTTGCTGTGTTGTGTTTCTGGTGATGTGGGTTGGTTTGTTTGGTTTGTTTTACGAGGTCTTTAGATTTTACTGAGCAGATCTGAGTCCTATTGACTTGCAATACATTCCCAGTCTTTACCAGCTCTCCTCTCTGGGCTTAGCCAGAGGGCTCGTGATTACATGGCTCAAAATCTACTCGCTGCACTCAAGCTAGGATGACTTCAGTGCTTTTCAGTCTGTTTGAAGTCCCTCAGATATTTAAAACTAGTCCTGCTGAGTGTTGTGTATGTAGACTGTCTTTTATTAGGCTACCTCAGAGGGCAAAGAAACCCAGACCTCTTCTAACTTCTTTTTTTTCATCCTCCTTGGCATTTCACTCTCGGGGATGAGTTTTTTTCTAGTCGTGTCTCACATTGGACTAAATTTTAAAGCATAGGTTAATGATGAATGAGTCTTTAAAGTGTTTTCCTGTGGAAGAGTGCATCCCAGGATGGTGTGTCTGAGATCCTTGAAAATGAGCTTGTTTTCAGTCTCCTGTGGGCCTCTTAGAAGTGGAAAATATAAAGTAGCTCATCTAGTTAATCTAGAAAGCCCAATGATCCAAGTAAAATAACTTGCTCAACTCCACTTTTCCACTGGTAAGACTTTGGAGTCCTGTGCTCAATACTACTTAGGCTGCCTTATTTCAGTATTTAAAGATTAATTTATTAAAAAAAAAAAGATGACGGGATCCTTTACCTAAAGATGTGCTTGAATGCATTTTGGTCCTTTAGAGATGTAGTCCTGAAGTATTGGGGGGGAAGAAGTAATTAAACAGCTCTGTGAGAGACGTAGAGAATTTCTGCAGAGCCAGCTCACTTTTCATGGTAAACTTGATTTATGTCTTCACTGAGAAATAAAAATCCACCCCCACCCCAGGCTTGTTCAGGTTCTGCTTTATGTTCCTGAGTGAGGCCGCAGGTTATTTTCACTGCCAGAAAGCTTAAAGCATCACATTGCCTGGTAGGAAAAGGTGGCGTGTGCTGTGCATTTGGAGCCTTTGCCTTGCACTGGGATTGCTGGTGTGGACCTTGCTAACCCATTGGGAGTGAATCTGAGGTGCAGGGTGAGAGTAAGCAGTGCTGCTGTGGAAAATACTCTTAATTTGAGCTGCGGGTGGTCTGTACTGTATGAGAGTAGTTACCTAGATAAAGTGGACTGTTTGCTGTCAGACTTGACTGGACAGGAATAACACTGCCTGTGTGACCAGTGTGTGGAGCTTGAGCCCATACAGCAGCAGCTCTCCCAGAGCCTGTGTGGGGACTTGGCTGCATCTAAGGTCAGGAAGAAAGGGGAGGTTTGCAGTATGCTAGCGTGATCTGATGGTCTTTTTGATACTGAGGTCTCACTTTGTCGCTTACTTGTTGCTTTCTGTAGCAGTGAGTTTTCAAGCATAACAGTAAAGGGGTTTTGTTGGGTTGTTGTTTGTTTGTTTGGTTTGGTTTTTTTTAAACAAAGACGTATTTGAGCTTTTCTGGTACAAGTGCATCTAGAGAATGTTAAGGTTTCTAGCTAATCATGGATTGGTCTGCTGCTGTGAGCATAGAAAGGAGTCTGGATTTTTCCTCTAGTGTTCCTTCTGTGCTCTGGAAAGGTTGCTGTGAAGTGGATGTTTAACCTGCAAATTGTGAGCAAACAAGGAAATACAAATCACTGGGGCAAGGGGGCAGAAGAGGAGGCAGAGCAGGAAGGGAGGGGAGGAATAGAGAATAGAGGAGGAGGTGTTTGCTGGGGTTGGGCAGGGTGGAAAGTGAGGTTGGGGTTATCTAAAGGGGTTAACTTGGAGGTGAATGGTCTTGTCCACTTGTAATAGCACTTGGGGTGGGCAAGGACAGCTGGAGCAGGGATTTGCTGAGTCTAGGTGGTCAATGAAATGAATTCCAGTTGGAACTGAACAAAGTGGCTGAGAAATCCAGTGTGGAGAGTTTTGTACTTAATAAATTAATTCTGATGGGAATTCATGAAGGCAGCTACCTGTGCTGTGCCGTGAGACAGTGAACGGCTGCGTTGGGGCAAAGCCTGGGACAGAAGGCTGGTGATGGTGCCTTATTGCGTGGATAAGGCTGGGAAGCTGGCGAGGTGTGCTGCAACTCTAGACTGGTTTTAGTTGGAGTGTGCTTGAGTTGGGTTTGCTAGGCCTGATAGCTGTTTTGATGTGTTTTCCTTTTAAAGTCTACTTTGCAAGTGACTCGTGCCTTTCCACCTTTGTTTCGAGCTTTCTCTATTCCATTGCCAGCTTTCTGGTGACTTTTTCTTTATTCTAAAATACGCCTTTGATCAGTGCCACCAATATGGCGAGGCAGGACTGCGAGCACCATCACAGTTCAGGCAATATTGACTAATACTACTTTGATAGAACCAGTTGAGCTGACCTGACCACAGAAGGTGTCTTTTGAAATGGAAATGATTGCTTTGTCCTTCTGAGCTAATGTGCATTTGCTTCAGGGCTGAATTTCAGAGCTTTTTGTAGTATTAATGCCATGGCTCTTCTGTGGATGCTACTGATCATTGTCTGTGAAAGGGCTTCGTAAATCAACCAATTCTGATAGTGAAATATAGGCACAAATGGAGGACTGGTGATAATGCCTGATGCCTACACAAATCCTTCGTCACCTCTGTATATGTTGAAAGAAGATTTATAGATAGCAGTGGTGTGAGTGCAAGATGTACCAGCTGCTGGCTGATGTCCTGCTCTGAGAAGAGTCTGCTGCCATTTCCTAAAATTGGCTGCTGGGGGATCTCCCCAAAAGTGTGTGGGAATGGTGGTGGGGACTATTGCCCTACAAGTACTGTGTTTAGGAGCTTTTGAGGATGTTTATTACGAAGGTAGCTAGCTCTGGCTAAATCTTTTGAGCATCCCTCCAGCACCTGAAGAAAAGCTGATGGTGTAAGACTTGTTTTGAGATGCAGTTATCTTTCCTTGCAAGCGCGATGTGATGTGCAGTATCAAATCATGTATCTATGACCAGAGCACTCAGAAACCTGGAATTGTGCTGCTTTTTTTTCAGGCCACTCTGAGAAGTGAAATCCCTGGGAAGTGTCCAAATGCATAATTCAGTAGAGATCGATTCAGTTTTTTAATGCAGTTACCCAGAACTGAGAGATAGAGCAGCATCCTTGCTGGGCTAAAGCATTGCCACCATTCTGAGGGCATGTTTGCTGCACGGGATGTCTCAGCTTGGCCTTTCTCCCCACACCGTGGCAGGCAGGAACTTTGTTAGAAGTCTTTGCTGCTGTATATAAAAGTAATTCCAATGATAGGGAAACGCTCAAAGTCAGAGGAGGCTTTGACACTGGGCTTACTGGAGTCAGGATTTCACACCTGGATGTGAATGAATGGGCAGAGGCCTGGTACTCTTCTAAATAAAGTGATACATTAATGAAGGGCATCTCTGGCACTGGACACTAGGTAGGGTTTGAAGGAGGTTAATGGCAAACACTGATTTAGCTCATGTGCTGAAGCCTGTGCTGGGTCAGTGTTGAAGCAGCTGGGTGCATCCTGCTTCTGTAAAGCCTAGAGAGTACCACAATTCCTTGGGAAGCAGCTGCCCTGCTGAGCTGCCCAGCTCTGTTAGACACTTAAAAGTGGGGATAAAAGTGTGTGATAAGTAGCAGCTTTAAGAGACTGCAGAGCTGTACTTAGGGATGAGGAATTAATCATGTTTACTTCTGTCTGTACCTGCTCATTTTTATCCTTAAACTGGTAGTTGATCAGGAAACCCAGCAGTATGAGCTTTCTTTACTGAAGTGCTCTCTAGAAGGAAGGTCTCTTGGGATTCATGTTATTTAGCAGCTATCAGAACCCGAGCTTACATGTGCAGCTTTCAGTGTGTCTAAGGCTGGGTGCTTCCATGCATTAAAAACAGAGTTTGTAAAAGCTTAAAGACCTTTTTTGATCACCTCTAGGTAACCGGGCTGAAATTGGACCTTAGAGTGACTGAATTTACATAGTCTTTCTTCCAAGTGTAGAACAGCAACAGTGCCAGCCCCAGTCCTGGGTGGTGGTTGGCAGCTGTATGCAGTGGGAGGGCTCTAGCGAGGGGATATTTGCCTTTATGAGAATGAGCAGCTTCCTATTGTGTGTGATAGAGGGAATGGATCGACCAACTCCTTTAGGAATGTTTTATCTCGGATCCCAAACGTGCTGTTAGTGAGTTGGGCTCCAGTCGAAGCTCACGAATGCCATGTACTGCTATCTGTGGGAAACATCTAAACATACATCTCTCTCTTTTCTTCTAGGTTATCATCGGAGTTGATATTCTAGCAGACTTCAGCTATGCAGACGATCAAGTGTGTAGTTGTGGGTGATGGTGCTGTGGGTAAAACATGTCTCTTAATTTCTTACACAACAAACAAATTCCCATCGGAATATGTACCAACGGTAAGTGTTCTTTGGGCATGCTGGGGTAGGCCAGCATGAGTTGCCTTCCTAACTACCCTTTATGGCCTGCATATATGTTCTTAAAGCCTGCTTTCCTCTCGGAGACTACTCAGTTCATAATGGCAGAGTAATATTCGGTCTGATACACTGCTGCTTCCTATTTTTTGCATTAACTAGTTGTCCTGCATCTGGTCAGTTCCTTCTGCTTGACTTCTCTGCAGAATCTGGGCTTCTGTTGGTGGCCACCACCTGGATTCTGTGAACAAGATGACATTGCAGTTGTGAGGACTGCTAAGTGCAGAGCAAGCAGCAGGAACACCTCTCCAGCTGCTCTTACAGTTCTTGCCACATCTTCACTTTGAGGGAAGTAGCTTTATGTTGCTAGAATAGTCAGTAACTACAATTAAAATTTTCTGGTGATAATTTTTCCTTTGAAATTCTGAAAGAACCAGAGGTTGTGCAGTGAGCTCTGGAGTGTGGCCAGTTACCTTCAGCCAAGCATGAGGAATATTTAGGCTGTGCAGTCTCATTCATTTGTCCTTCCAAGCATTTGCCAGCTGTGTGTGTAGTCCCTGACTATTTCTGAGTAACATTTTTGAGTTTTACAGGCTCAATTTTTCTGAGGTGCTGAATCTCTTGACTTGCCTAAAGATCAAGCTGGGAGCAGTTTGCTGACTGCCTGTGAGGAATGTGCGTTATCTCTCTAATAGAAAAGTGCTTTGCCTCTTAGTGTCACTACACTGATCTTGCTTGTGCAATACTGAGACAGCTCAATTTTTTAGTGAAGCTGCTGCAAGAGTCCTTGACTTAAATGCTCTCTTTATTACTTTTCTGTGTTACGAACCCAGAAAGGCCATCTTCTACTAACACACAAGTTGAAGAGTTTGCCTGGGTACCTCAAACACATTAGGATCTGGAAATGCATCACAAAGAGGTTAACTTCATTGCCCTCTTTGAGATGTTGGCTTTGTACGCTAGCCAAAGATCTTCATCTTGCCTAATCTGAGGTGTGTTAAGAGCTGTGACAGACTTCCACAGGATGAAAATGCTTATTTAGTTGTAGATGGAGTGCTAAAGATGGGGACTCGCAAATCTTAAGTATTCAGGTTGGATGCAATGGCCACTCTTAAGAGCTTGAGGGTTGTGCTGTAGGCATGGAGACCTGTGTTCATCTCATGGAGATCTTCTCACTGTGGGCAGGTAGGGAAGAAGTTGCATTTGAAACTGTTTTGCCATTCTCAAGTTCTTGAGAGTGGTGTCAAGTATCCCTCTGCGATGCTTCTAGGGCAGCCGAATCCTGTGCTGAACCAGTGGAAGTCTCTGCCCTATTCCAGCTTGTCTGTATAGTCAAGACAAAATGAATGTGGTCAGTGAGTTCAGACAGGGAGTGTTTCTGTACTTGGGCCTAGTGAGATGATCTTTAATTTTGTTGAAAAGTGGTATCTTAGTGTGTATCTTGAAAGCTTGGAGTTTGCTGTCCTGCAGATGCTAGTACTGTCTATAAATCCCTGCTAACAAGCAAGATGGAAAAGCTACCCAAAATAACAACTGTGTTCAAGGTGTGCAAAAGCTTACTTAATTTAGATCATCATATTTCTGGAATAATGTTTGCCTCTGAACTTCATGGCTTGAGGAACTCGCTGTTCTTGGGGTAGCACAGGCCTATTCAGAATTCTGTGTATGGCCAAGAGGAATATTTCAGCCTCTGGAAACTGGTATGGTCTGATAGACCAGATAATGCTCATAATAAATGGGTAAAGAAATACAGCAAATAGCTTTGTTCCCAAAATGAAAGCAAGCTGTCCCGAGAGCTGACAAACCTTCACGACCCCAGAATGTTTGTGGCTGAGTAAGTGCAATAAATGGGTAGGACTCAAACTGCTTAACAAAAATGTTTGAGTAGAAAGGTCCTCAAGGCAAAGTTCTGATTTTTGAGAACGTGGTAAATACTGGTGTTATCTCAAGGCCAGTGTGCCGACAAACACTGGGAATCCAGCTGCAGTAGGTGCTGCAGAGTCCCTCTGGAGAGGGAGGTGACCCTCTCCTGCCTTGAGGGCCTCCAGCAGTGCAGGGCACAGAGCAGGTGGGAGATGTGGGGATGATTTAGCAAATTGGTAACGATTTGGCTTCAAACAGAGCTGATCTGCATGCACAGGCACTGGAGCAGTTGGATGGAATTGGGTTTGGGTTATACTATGAGACTGGAGTTGTTAGGTTAGTTTGAAGGTGAGCTTTGAAACCCTGGCCCCTCCAGGGCTGAACCCCAGACCTTTTCAATAGTGGTCATACCTTAAAATTAAAAATCCTATTTTGCGGGTAGGGAGCTTAAAAAACCCCAACAAAACAAAAACCAAAACTACACAGTAAAACCAACACACAAACAGACCTAACAAAAATCCCACACCACCCCCCCCCCCAACCCAACCAAAAACCAAACGCAAAGAAACCTCAACTGAACAAAAAAAACAATAAAACAAACAACAAACAAAAATAAGACCAAAAAAACAAACCTTCAGTATGGAGTGCAACAGTTTCTTGTTCTGTCTCTGGCAGTAGATGAGGTCTCCTTCTGACCTGTCCTGTGCTCATAAAGTGATCAGCACATCAGATCTGCTCTGTGAAATGCCTTCCACCCTTACAGCCTGAAGGCTGTAGTTGTAGCTGGACACCCTCTGGGTTGTTCAGAAAGGCAAACTCAATGCAGTGTGTATGGCAGGGAGTCATGAAGATTAACAGTTAAATCCTTTGCAGTACTTTAAAGTCTGGAATGCTAATCCAAAATAGTGTGAGGTGGACTTCTGCTTCCAGCTGATGTTCCTGGGGCTATGCAGCATACTGTGGCCAGAGCTGCTTTCTCAGTCACTGTGAATGGTGAAGAACTGAAAACACTACTGTGGTGTTAGGTATTGCATTAACCTGGGCAGTCGGGGGAGAGGAGGTGTCTGAACTCTTGGAACTCCAGCTTTGAAGTGCTGTCCTGCTGGTCTTATCTCAATTTTCAGTGGGCCTTTTTTCAAGGACCTAAGCTCTTTTAATTGATGCATGTGACTGCTTATTTCTCCACATGCCTCCTTCCTTGCTCCCATGAAAAGCTTTTGAGGTGACTGCTAGTCTCTTCAGTGTTGTGGTTTACTTCAGTGCTGGGGGCTGCTCAGGCTTCAGTTCTGTGTTGAAGCAGAGCTTCCCTCTTCTTACCTCGGCTGTCTCCCAGTAACCTTGCAGCACAGTACGTAGGGGCAGGGTTGGTTTTTTTCATAGCAGGAGGACTTTCTGCCAAAAGCACTTTCAGAAATACAGTCTGTTGCAGTTCTGAAAAGAAAATGTTTATTGTAATTAAAAGTTCTGACCTCAGATGGTCCTTAATGCTGAGTACGTAGGTGTTGAAAGAGATGACTTTTATGTCCTCATGCTCAGTTGTGTTCTAAACAAGTTGCTGGGTGAAACGCTTTTGGTGGTGTTAGCTTTTGATCTGTGTAGTGGATCTGATCTGGAGGACTTCGTGCCGGGGGCTGTACAGGCAGTATAACTTGGTCTTCTGGAGCTGAGCTCTCCTTCTAGACTGAATTTGACACCAACTGACTTTGACCAACTATTGCTTCTTCCAAAGGTGGATAAATTCTTGTTGAAAAGATGGACTCTGTGTTGAATTCACTAGATGTTCAGGAAGGTGAACTTCAGAGGTCTTGGGTCCTGTGAGAAGCCCCATAGTTCTGTTCCCTGAAGGGCTGGGCTGAAGCTCATCAGCTGTGTCTTTGTGGCGATGCGCTTACTGTGTCAGCACACGTGTCAAGGTTGGCATTTCTGTGGCAGTGTGGGAAACCTCTTTGCAATTACAGCTGTAGGTGTTTTACTCGTGGCTTTCACTCTGGGACATGTAGTGATGTACCTGGTGCGTGTTTGCTTTAGATACCTCCTGGAAACGGCTCTTGTGTCCCTCTTCCAAGCTGAACTGTCCTGTTAACAGCCTTGTAAGCCTGATAGCTTCTTTTATCCTCTGCAAGTGACTCTGTTCCAAACCTGAGGTGGTCTGGAAAAGTAAGTAGGGTGATGATTGGAAGGGTGGCTTACTGACATCCCCTTGAATGTGTTTCTCTTCTCTGACCAGGTTTTCGATAACTATGCGGTAACGGTGATGATTGGAGGAGAGCCTTACACCCTCGGCCTCTTTGATACTGCAGGTGAGAAATCAAGCACTTGTCATTCTATCTGCCCAAGATTTTGTTGAGGTGATGTTGAACATGAAGGCATACAGTTGATTCCTTTTTTTATCTAAGGGAGAAGTCGTCTTGATTCTTCTTTCCCGGCCTTTGGGGAAGGCCTTTGCTAAACTGAGTGAAATAAAAAGAACAAATCAACCAACACTCTTCCCCCCACCCCCCCGCCTTTCTATTTTAGAGCTGTTTTATTTTGTGACACCAGATGAAAGGTTTCACACTTTCACCTCTAAGGGATACTTGGAGGATAAGGGGTTTCTATTTTTGCAACAAAAGTTGAAGAAATTGAGTTTAATGTGGCTCGTATGTGGTTTTTGTTTAGTAAGTAGCCTACTTCTTGAGCAAATGTAAAAACTAAATCTGCATGTTTCTTTGTTTACAGTTGTTATTAGACTTTATCTCAGTTTCTGGCTGGAGAAACATACAGTGATTAAACAGCTACACATCCTGCTTTGCACATGTGAAAATGTAGTGAGAAAGGATAGAAACTGGTTCCACTGCTGGTTACTTAAATCCCTAACCTGTAATACCAATGGTCTGACAGCATCTGGCATTGTAAACTACCCTTCCAGAGAGCTTAGCTGATAAGCTGTTACCTAAAATTGTGTTTATAGAACTTAACCTGTTTCCAGCTGCATTTTTACAGCTGCGTCATTAGTGTCTTATTTAATGAAATGATCTTATGCTTTCATTTAAACATTGCTTCACATTCTTCTCCCAAATGGGATTTGTGTATTAGTTGGTGCCGACTCTGTAGGAGTGAAGTAGAGAAGAAAAGCTCTGTCCTGACACACATTCTGTGGCTGCTGCAGGGAGCATTACTTAGCTGGGTCTCACCCGTAGCATCCTGGAACCTGCATGGGTGTGTTAGGTCATTCTGTGCCTGTTTTCCTGCTGGGGTCCTCTGAGTTGAGGCCTCTGGGGACTGGTGGGTGTGTAGATGTGCCTGTCTTTGAGCACAGCAACCCAGCTAGTGGTTCTGAAATCAGCAAATGGCTGTAGGTGACTCTGGGCACTTGTGAATAGAAAGGCTTTCCTTTCAGAGGCTTTTGTTCTTTAAAGGTCACCTGCTTTTTGCTAAATAGCTGGCAGTGCATGTTACAGAACTTAACAGATAAAATCCCTGCTACTAACTGTCAAATAAAAAAAAACCTATCAAAAAACCCAAACAAAATGAAAGAGGGGGGAAAAAAGTCTTGTACTAAGATGTCAAAGCTTTTTGGAATAGTCTGTTAATTGCACCAAGGTATGTCAGTGCTGAGCTCCTCTGTGGCTAGCCAAGCACGGTCACTGTGTTACGGTGCAGGCCCAGAGAAGGGCAATGAAGCTGGTGAAGGGTCCTGAGAGTGAGCAGCTGAGGGAGGTGGGGTTGTTTACTCTGAAAAGAAGGCTGAGGGGAGACCTCTTTGCTCTCTACAAGTGTCTGACGTTAGTTGGACATTAGGAAAATCTTCTGTACTGACAGGGCTATCAGAGACTGGAACAGGCTGCCCAGGGAGGTGGTGGAGTCACCATCCCTGGGTGTATTCAAAAGCCATCTAGATGTGGTGCTCCAGGATATGGGGTAGCAGTGGCCCTGGTAGAGTTAGATAATGGTTGGACTTCATGATCTTCAAGGTCTTTTGCTGTGCTGGCAGAGGGGTTGGACTTGATGATCTCCAGAGGTCCTTTCCAGCCCCTACCATTCGACAATATTGCTTTGCTGTTTGGGTTTTTTTATCAACCATAGCAATTCTGTGATTCTGTTCTGTGAACTGTAACAAGCTGTCTAGACCTCTATCTTCTAACTGTAGATCTTCATTGAGATGTCCTCAGTCTTGCGTTGGCTTCTTCAAGACCTCAAAGGTCTTTGTGTTGTGTGATAGGTGAGAGAGCATCAGTTGAAATCAAAGACATCTTGAACAAATGTTTCTGAGTTGGTTGCCAACAAGTCCAGCAGCTCCTTCAGTGCCAGGTTTGCTTTCTTAAAACCAGTGTGCTGCTGAATGAGAGGACGAGGTTTAAGAATGAGCTCAGGCTGGTGGGTCAGTGCTAGCTGTGCACAGCAGGGACTGACTGCTCCTTTATGGACCCTGACAGAAGAGCCTGGCTGCTTCTGAAGCACACCCTGTGCCAGGACTTAGGCCTGTATTTAGGGGAATGCTGCTGGATGCCCTGAAACACTCACCTGTAACAGCGTCATTCTTCTCGTAGTGTTTGGAGGACACTTCTCTAAGTGTTTGCAAGCAGGAGCAAGAATGTTCTGGTGAACAAAACTGACATTTTCTTCCCCTCCAGACTGCAGGGTTTTTGCAGGGTAATGAAATTTGGTGCCATAATACTTCTAGTGAAGGGACTAGGTGCAGGAGACTTCCCCTCTAACCAGCTCTATTGTCTGCAACTTTTTGTTACGGCTGAGGAAAGTTCAGAACAAACACCCTCAGACTGCAGGAGGAATTTATTAGTGTACTCCTGCCAGGTTTCCCAGCTCTCTCCTCACTTCAAAGCAGCTCATAGTTACACAGCAACTGAACGAATTCTGTATTTGAATATTAGGATCTTTGAATGTTTGGGTTCTGTGTATTTGCTTAGGAGTTAAGATTAATCACAGTAGTTGTGTGGAATGTGCGTTCTAACCACCTGTAAAGGGCATTATTTCATTGCCAGGGGCTAATGCTGTGTTTAATTCTCTTCTAGGTCAGGAAGACTATGATAGATTACGACCCCTCAGCTATCCACAGACAGATGTATTTCTGGTCTGTTTTTCAGTGGTGTCCCCTTCTTCATTTGAAAATGTGAAAGAAAAGGTTGGTTGGTACAAACATCTGAAGGGTGGGTTTCAAATAGAAGGGGCCAGTCTCAGTTGAGCCCTGTGATAAAATGAGAGGTAATGGTCATGAGCTGAAACACAGCAAGTTCCATCTTAACGTGAGGGAAAACTTCTTACCTCTGAGGGTGACAGAGCCTGGAACAGGCTGCCCAGAGAGGTTGTGGAGTCTCCTCCTCTAGAGACAGTCAAGACCTGCCTGGATCTGCTCCTGTGTGGGCTGCCCTGGGTGACCCTGCTCTGGCAGGGGGTTGGACTCGCTGATCTCCAGAGGTCCCTTCCAACCTCTACCATCTTATGATTCTATGGCTGAACACTGCCTGAAAAGGGAGCTGCTGAAGTGATTTCAGAAACATGTGAAGAGTTATCTTGGGTGGTCAGTAACAAATACTGTCTCCTCTGTCTTTAGTGGGTACCTGAAATTACTCACCACTGTCCAAAGACCCCTTTCCTGCTTGTTGGGACCCAAATTGATTTAAGAGATGATCCCTCGACAATTGAGAAACTTGCCAAGAACAAGCAGAAACCCATAACTCCAGAGACGGCTGAAAAACTGGCCCGGGACCTGAAGGCTGTCAAATACGTGGAATGCTCTGCACTGACGCAGGTGAGGGTTGGGCTTTGACCATTTTAGCTTCCTTGTATTCCATGCTTTTTTTTTTTTTAGTTCTGGGGAAAAAACATCTCAATATGGTTGTGAAAGGGTATGAGCTGGGTTTCTGCTGGTTACACAGTAGCTTTCTCTTCATGGAGTTGTTGTAAGGCACAAGGAGATGGCAGTGGTAGAAAGAAAACCAGCCTGGGAAGATTAGGCATAGTGTAGAGGGATGATGGAGGAGGGTGGGGTCACTGTGTGTGCTTTGGTGTTGGAGAAAGATAGGTATTCAAAAGTTAGAAGGTGGACAGCAAGTGGGTTAGGACACAATGCAGATCACTACTGAAGAGAGCAGGCAGAGAAGTACCTCTCAGAAGAGGCAGTCTGGTACTTTCAAGGCTGGAAGCCTTCACAGTTGAGGGCTTCTTTCTTTTTCCTGTGCATTTGGTGGTGAGCTGTTTCCTGTGCCTGCCCTAAGCTGGAAGCTTTGCTCAAACAGAAAATGAGGATGAAATAGTTCTTAAGGCATAAATGTGGCCATGTTGCCTGAACTAACTTGTGAACATGGGTCTAAAGCCAACTAAAACAGCTAATTTGAGGCCGAGAACGTTGACTGTCCTTTCCCTTTAAGTTAGGAATATGAGAGTGGGGTGGATGGGAGCTGTCAGCTAGCTCACTGGCACCTTGCCTTGACTTTGGATGCCCTGGGAACTTCATCTTGCATGCCTGCTCTTGCAGAATTGACTAGAAATCTTTAACAATTTCTTCAATGCTACTCTGTAAAGAATTTGTCCCTTTCTGATGTGCGTGGAACTAGAGGTGCGTGGTATCAAGTCCCTCACTCTTGTCAGTTTTGTTGTGCATTCATCTCTAGTATCGTGAGCACAAAACTTTATTGTTACTTCAGGCTTCATGAAGTTTATCTTGCATCTTTTCCCCAGATTGCATTTTGACTCTTCCATTTGGGATCCTGAGCGCCCCCCCCCCCCCTCTTTCTTTTGTTTACACAACGCCGTCTGGCGCTTTTGGGTGAGAGAAGAGGCTGCTCGTGTAGTTGGGCGGGGACTGGGGTGTGACGAGGGCGGCCA